>BMAO01030399.1:0-24965 GCA_019973975.1 Trichonephila clavata
AGTCGATCCAAAAATCGATTTTTCAATTTTGATTGAAAAATAAAATACCACTCTTTCTCTTTCTACTGCAGTTTAAATTTTTGTTCTAGTTGAATTAGAAGTATTTTTACTATTTTTTTAAAAATTTGTTTACATCCGTCAAACCCAAAAACAGCTGATTGCCACGCCCCTTTCATTTCAAAACAAAAGACACTTACTACTTTTCAGCCTCATCAAATATTTTAAATTGATTAAAAGGATTTATTTTGATCCGTAACTTGTTCAGGAAAGAAGTGAAGTGAATAATTGTAGCTGTTTGTTTACTTTCTGGAAACTCGCGTGTTGTTTTTTACCTCTTCAAATATTTTAAGAATTTCTGCTATTGGAAACATTGTTTCTATCAAAACATTTTTTAACATGCTTTGGTTTAAAACGTTTAAAAAACGAAAGTTTGGAAACAAAGGTACAAAAACCCAAACTTTCCAGAAATTAAATGCGTCATAAGTCAGAATAATGAATTCAAATTATACATGAATAATTCAACTTTAAAAGCTAAGTTAGGTAAGTCAAATAAAGAGTATGTTTCCTTTTAGATTCATTTGAAAGTTTTTTTTGAAATAATGAACATTCTACTGTTTTCTTGTGCTTTGAAACCACATTTATTATAAATAAAATGTAAAAAACAAGGTATTCACATAAATTTTGGTCGCCAAATCCAAAGTTTGGTTCTAAATTTGTTGACATGTTGTGACTTTTGTGATGTTATTCAAACATTTCTTAATACCAGGTTTACTAAAACAGTAGTTAATCAAAAAAGATACAAAATTATATGAAGTAAACACTGGGCTTTCATATGCTATTATTTTTATTGGAAAAGAGAAGCAACTGCGAAAATATTTTGTTGAGTTATGAATTGTCACGTCCACCAAAGTGGTTTTACGAGTTCATGCATGGGCATTAAATAACACGACACAGAAAGTAGCCAGTGTATGGTATTATATATATAACTGCTGTCGAAATGATATCATTTAATAATGCAAGTCCTATTGTACCGGTGTTTGTCTATGGCATTTGGCAAAAAAGGGGTCATGTTTCTCTGAATGGTATTACAGCAGTTAGTGTGAACACTGGGAAAGTTGTTGATGCCGAAAAACTATAGAGGAAATACTCAAGTAATTTTAACGGCAATGTACATAACATTGAGTGTTCGGCAGATTACTTCGGAAGTAGTAGGGGGATGAAAGTTGAAGGTGCACTTTGTATTTTCCATTGCTCAGAGGCACGACACAATTTACGATACACAAATTACGATTTACTAATTGCGACAAAATATTTGGGTGATGAGGACTTTAAAGCATACAAAGCAGTTTTAGAATCTTAACCTTAGAAAGATGTCAACATTAAAACATTAGAATGTGTTGGTCATGTTGAGAAAAGAATGGAGACATGACAGGGCATTAAAATCAAAATTTAAAGGCAAAAATCTTGTGGACAAAATATCTCTAGGAGGTCGTTATAGATTAACAGATGCAGAATAGACAAATTGTAAAGATACTATGTTTCGTGTGGCTATTTGAACAACTCAGAAAACTTGTCAGTCATGATGCAAACTATTTGGGCTATATTTTTTTCATAAACTCTCCACAGATTTGAAAATACGACACGGCTTATGCCCCATGGGAGGTGATTCGTGGTGTGAATATAATAGGTTCATGCTGAAAGGTGACACATATAAGCTTAACACAACTCACCTATTGCAATTAGCATTTGCATTAAAAATGTATTTAGAGATTTCTCTAGTCTTGAACTTTTATTTACGTGCTTTCACGGTAAAACTTAAAATTTCAATGAAACCTTAAATTGTATTTGATTTATAGTTCCAAAAACTGTATTTATACAATTAGGAACTTTAAAAACTATAGTATTTGAAGCTACATTTTTATATAATCAAGGTTTCATTACCAAATTAAAAGTTTTAGATGTATTAAACATTCAAACCCTGGATTTTACAAATGTCGAGCGTTGGAAGAAGTAGATCATGCGCATATTAAGAAAGCAAAATAGGCAGTTTTACAATGAACCAAAGAAGCTAGAACTAAAAACAAACAATTAAAATGTAGACAAGAAGATGATCTTGCATATGATACCAGAAATCCAAGTTGTGGTTCTGGTACGTATTAGTTAATAGTAAATTTTTACTTTAAATCACTATTTCTCAAAAGTGTAAATTTCAACACAAAAGGAACATTTTTGAAAAATCTACTTAATTTATAGCTTTGAAACTTTGCACATATGTTAACACTATACAAATAAATATTTTAATGAGAGATTTTGTCAAAAAAATTATTCAAAAAAATTTTATGGATTAAAATGTACAAGAATTTTCATCGTTTTAATAATTTTGACGTGTTACTCCACATATGAATTTTTTTTAAAAAAACTAATCAAAATTTTGAAAAATGCTCTCATTAAAATAATAAAAACAATACAATAAATCTACACAAAAAAATTCATGACTGTACAACTTGTCAATTTTTCAAAAATGTTCCTTAAATTTCGTGATTTTTAACATTACGGAGATAGGGAAAAGGCTGCGTGAAATGACCCCCTTAAAAGTTCCTTTTGTAGCATACTTGAGGTAAAATAAATGAAAATATGTCATCAAAAATTAAGGAATCAAAGATGCATACTTCATCCATTGCGTGCGATTACATTTCGATCTGATTAAAAATATTTCGACGCATTAAATTAATCTTTTTGTGAGCAAAAATATCCATCTTATTATTAAAATTATAGGATCTTATAATTTCTTTCAAAAAAAAATAATTTTTAGCAGACTCGATTTTTTATTGAAATTCATAATTATTATAATGAATATTGTGATGATCAGGAACCACAAAATTCTTTTATTTTATCATTTAAACCATATAATTGCTGCATATAACTATTTTCAAATTTGTCTACATGCATCATTATAGTATTTTACGAATTACAAAATCTTACTGTCAAGCATGATAACCAAAAAGCGATATATTTATAGGATTCCTTCAAAATTTGTAAACAGAAAGAGTTTATTTGTAAGTAAAAATAAATTTAAAAAATATTTTTTAAATTAATGATATCTGTGGCTTAGCACTAAGCTTTCTATTTTATAAAAAGAAGACACACACACACACAAATTGTGTGTTTTAAAACAAAATACATTTATCCCATATAATACATAACTTGTTCATAGAGATTTTTTACTCAACAAAAAAAACATAATAACCAAATCTCAAGTTTGTTGATATAATAATTGGAAAATGGAAATTGTTCTCAATAAGCCCCATGACCTTCCTCCTTGGTAGACAATTTCAACAAAAAAACCCTTCTTCGCATTTCTCTGCCCAACAAAAGAAACAGGCTTGCCGAATTTCAAATTTATATGTGTAAGAATTCAAACAGCAATTTTTAGTTCTAATATCCCCAGAACCATCCTTACAAGTTCATAGCAAATCTCTAATAAATGAAAGATAAATGTTTGCCAAATTTCAAATCTGTAACTCAAAAACATCTTTGAGAGTCTATTACACCAAAATCCGTTCGTATGAAAACAATAGATACTTGCACGCCAAATTTCAAGTCAGTTGATCTAAAAGATCAAAAACAGAAAATTTGCCTATGACGTTTTCCCAAACCCTCTTGAGTCAATTTCAGCAAAATTAGCTCTTAAAGTTGGCGAAATTACGGTTTTTCGCAATTGGCTATATATCAAGACATTTTGGCGACTTTGGCATTTATACTCATAAACTCTTCTTGATTATAAAGGATTTTGGAAAAGAATTTACTCAAAATAAAATTGGAAGTATTTTTTGACGGAAATATGCTTACGGCTCTTTTGAAACGTCAATAAAGATCCCTGCATAATTTTGGAACGATGCGATGAAAGTTGTGGATTTTCATGAGTTCCAAGCAAATATGAACATTCAAATTAATATGTAAGTAAACCTAATAACATAATCGTTGAAGTCGTAGGTGCTTTTTACTACCATCTGAGAAAAAAGACGAAAGTAAAGAGTTTGGTGAAAGGAATAGAAAAAGTAAATATATGGAAGAAATAATTAAAATTTATTCTACCAAAATATTTACTTACCAGATCAGAAAAAAAGAATCTAAAAAATTCTTTGAACCCCCTTTCACGGAAAGCTAGAAAGAAAAATGAGTAAGGAAATCCTAATCGTATTTTCCCCTCAACGAAAGTTAGATTAAATCTAGTCATTCGAAAAGAAGAACCACAACGGGGATTTTTCCTTTACTTCAAATAACATTAATATGTTTTTTTTATAAATCTAGTCAATCGAATTTCCCGATTAAATATTTCATCCGTCAAATCATTCGCAGTCTTTAAAAAAATATTCATTTTTTTTAAAAATTATTTTTATTTTTACTTACACATAAGCACCCACACGTGTTTCGTTTCGCGGATTCTTGATATTTCCTAAGAAAGGAAATTTTAAATGCATCTTACCTATCTGAGGAATTTAAACAGTTAAGGGCGACTTAATGAACTACTTGTTAATGACAGTGGCAACGATAATTTTAGCTTCAATTCATTTTTATTGAATCGATCGCTGCATATTTTGTTACGTCTGGTTTTGTATTGTGGTCGTTGTTCTACATGTTACAGAAAAATAAATTAATGGCAAATATGTTTTTGAATAACATTACTGGAAAGGCAAACGACAGATATGTAGATCTGTGAGAAAATTATAATTTGCATTTTATTATTGGCTACGCATCTGACGGGTAGCTTAGTGGTGGAAACTGTGCCAGAAACTGCTATAATTATCTCTCTATACATTAAAAAATGTTTTTCGTGACGCTGTAATAAATTTATTATGTACTATCGCAACAATGCCAACATTCAAGATAATTCGCCAACCCCGATTTCAAATGTGTCATTTGCATTAAATTGGCTCCTCCAAAAATGATGCTGCTGTCTACGAGGATTCAACAGTGATGGAAGATGAGCCGTGTGTTGCTTTGTAATTTAGCCTAAGTTATTATTAAGAAAAAAATTGTGGAAAGAGGATGAATTCAAAGTACATGTAGAACGAGAGGTCCAGAGTAGGGTTGGAAAACATTACTTCCTCAAATTGCGGTACTGCCCATATTTGCTCTAGTGACATAATTCATTAGGTGGCATTATTGCTGTCGAATCGAGAAAGAACGAACCCTTCCCCTGTTTCCCCAACGGATACTACACTCACATAAGATTGAAGACATTTTTAGATTTTACGTAACATTTACTTATTTTGCGTGTTAAACCTTAAGTAAGATAACTAAAATATAACAACAACCTCAATTTTAAACCTCACAGGTAGTTGTACTTATAAGGGGCATTCAAATGAAACCTGGTCACTAGTGGAAAGTAACTTGAACGATTTTATTAATTTAAAAATGTAGTTATATACAGTACACATACTCAAAAATAGTCGCCAAAACTGTTGGCACATTCATCCCATTGCAGCTCTGGCCGATCGATTCCATCTTTGAAGGAGCTAGTAGGTTGCTGTCGGATCCAGGCTTGAACCCACCCACATACTTTGTTGTGAATCGATGTCCACGAATAACTCGTTTTTGAGGTCCAAAACCATGAAAATCACACGGTGAAATATCTAAACTCTATGGTAGATATTCCAGCGTATCCCAACGAAACTGCTGCAATGTCGTCTTCATTATGTTGAACGTATGTGGGCGTGCATTATCATGCAGGAGAATAACGCATTGGACAGCATTCCTGGGCGTTTCGACTTGATGGCTCATCTAAGGTTCTGTTAATACCCTTAAGCTGTGAATGGTCCCCACGCTAATACCCTGTAACCGATGGGTCTCGTTCACGGTGATTCTGTGGTTGTCCAAGACTAAAGCATTCACTCCCGGAATCATTTCCGGTGTGATGACATGATGAGACTGTCCAGGTCGAGTATTGTCTTCCAGTAACTCGCGCCCCTCAAGGAATATTTTGAGCCATTCCACAACGCTTGAACAACACAGACTGTACACTGTACACAGCCTTCATCCGCCGATGCATTTTACGGCCTTCAATTCCTTCCATCGCTAAAAATCGAATCACTCCTCCTTGTTCCTTCTTACTCACCTCCATGTTCAGTAGTATACGATAATTTGTGTGGCCACCTTCTCTTCGGCGTGAAACCACACTGTCGCTATGAAACGTCAAACGTTGCGTATACGTCAGTATCTCTACCGATAGATTGTGCCACCATACACGCAGTTACGTGGAACATTTGAAATTGTCTGTTTGAGCTTCTATTTGAACCACCCAACAAAAACAAATCATGCAGTCGCCATGACGCTTGAGCATTGTCAACGCCACAGTAAGAATGCACCAACTCAAAACCATTATGAATAATTTGGGTATTTGCTTAAATGTAACCATATTACCTGGTGCCCATAATTACTAATTCTACCTTATACTTTTTCACGCATAAAATATAACACAAATCAGGCGTGGGAAATTGTTTTGGCTTGAAAGTTACATTTTGGAAGCGGAGGGTTTTGGAAGAGCACACCTTTTTAAAATGGGACTGTTCAATCATTAATTAAATTTACGTTTCAAAAAATGGTATAAATTGTGTGTGTACTACATAAAAAAATAAATATCCGAGACTTTATCAGAAAAAAAGGTTACATATCACTTCATTTGAAAACTACATATTGGGGAGAAATTTTGTTTCCCCAGAACGGAGACAAATGGTGCTTCTGGTCATACAGGTGGTTTGCGGGTAGGTAGTGAAAGTTCCCAGACGATTCAGGATGTTTGAAATGGCAAGACGCTTAGGAGATTGGTCTGGTTTGGAAGTGTGAGTCGTGATTCATGTTTTGTAGGCAAAGAATGAGCAGACAACATGTAGCGAAATGATATTCTTTTCAATCAGGCAGACAGGATGTCGAAAACCGCAATATGGCAGGGAGCGGCCGGCCAAGTTTTTCAACGACTTCAACACGGAACGAATTGGAGAACTGATTCAAAATAATCAACGGGTAACTGCGCGAAATCTCATCAGAGCTGGGATTGAGCTAAGGTAGCGTGCAGCATATCGTTTCTTATGTGGTGCGATATATCAAAACAGTGCTGTGAAAACATCCGACGAGAACTGGCTAAATGGAGAGGGACCAGATTTCCCCAAAGCCGGGTTAAACTAGTTGGCTCTGCGTTCTGATAAATGCCTATATATGCTTGATTATTATGTCGAAATGTGATAGGCACGTATGCTTCTTAATTCCCTTTTGTATTTTCTGTCTATTGTTAATAAATATTTCTTTATTCGACTTGTAACTTTTTTTTATCACCCTTTGGAAATTAAACTAAATGGTGGCAGTTTTAATCATTTTATTTATTGTACTAACTTCAAATCATCCATACCTGCAAGAATCTGTTTAATGAAACAAACGTACCCTGTCACACTCTCTCTCTCTCTCTCTCTCTTTTCTACTATTTTTTTAAAATAAGGACTCAGATTGTGCTTGTTATAATTCTTATTACAGCCTATAAGTTAATGCTTCAGCCAATGTTCATCTATATTTATTCTTGCTGATCTTCATGCAAAGGAAAACTTTGCCCATAAATATATGTCGACCTAAATATAAAAATCATTTTCTCAAAATTTGGTTTTCTGACTGTCATGGCGGGTCGCTATTTACCTCTGGTATAAATAAAAAAAGAGAATTAGAAATATCTTTCAATAAATATAATGCATCATTTTTTATCAAAATTATACACTCTAGTAAGTTATTTCTCTAAAATTATCCACCTACCCTAAAATTGTGAATTTTGCCTAAAATTCACAATTTTTTTTATGATTTTATTCTATAGGTCATCTTATTAGCTTTATAAAAATACCAAATTTATTATTTTCCGTTAACTAGAACAAAAACTACGTTTTAGCAGATGTCATTATTTTAAGCAAAACATAATATGTCATACTTTAAAACGTTTTTTACTCCAAATGTGTTTTTAAACTGCTCAAACGGGGTTTGCTCAAAAAGTTTTGAAAATAATTAACTGAAATGTTTGTGTATGTTCTGTTTAATAGTAACAGTATTTTAACCTTCAGATATATCAATCACTGTTTTATTAAAAAAATTTAAGTCCCTTATGTTAATATAATAATTATTATTTTAGGCAATTTCATATAATAACTAAATTAAGGTGCTCTAGTTTTTGTAAAAATTAATATATCTCTTATCTTAAAGGTCATTTCAAAAATGAATAACATGGCAACACATCAAAATTGAAATATTGAAAATTTGTTCATAAACTTTTGGTACAGAATGGGTCCCGTTTATGTTATTTTTTGTAAACTTTTACCCATTTTAGAAATAATTATTTCTTTTTCTCTTCTTAACTTTAGCATATTTTATCTTAAAATGTACTAAACAAATCAAAAAACCACAAAAAAATCCCCATTTTTTAAGAAAAAGTTCTCGCAAGTTGTTGGATACCTTAACTCAACATTCTCAATGATATTTTAACACAACAATGTAAGCGTAAATTTGACCATGTGAATCATAGATCTACTATAAATCTTTCTCTTTTTTACCAAAGTATAATTAGTACTTTAAATCAACTATAACTTCCCCCCCCCAAACAACTTTATCAACTAATGGTAGTTGAAATTATTGTTTTATACTTTTCAGAGTTCTTGATGAAGACATTACTAAATTAATATCTTTAAACTTTTGAAAAAAATTTCATAAATAGAGCAGGGTGTTTTTTTTATTCAAATAAAGGAAAATGTGTTTTCTGTGGTAGAAAATGAGAAAAATATTTCTTACATTGAATATTTAATGATTCTGATGAATCAGCTCAAGCACTAAATTAAGCTGCAATTTTTTTTCTCTCTTGCAACAGATAACAATTGACCAACTTCTGAAATATATTGCTAATCCACTATACATACAAAAATAACGAGGAAGATAAAATTATGGAAATTTAGCAGATATAAATATTAAATTCTGAAGTATTGTTTAGTAGTTTGGATGTGTGTGCCAAATACTATTTCTCTATAATGCAAAATACATGTATTACATTTATATTCTATCAATTAGGTATCACTACATATTTTCATTATATTGTGAAACAATTGTTATTGTGAAAGAAGTTGAAGTCTCATTTTTCGCAATCAAATTGCAAAATTCCTGTAAGCACTTCCGACAAATACTGTAAGGCCATTAATTATATACGTTTCTGTGCTTTCAATTTTTATACTGTTATGAATGTCTAATGTAAATCGGCAATGGATAAAAATACTCTAAAAAAATCTAAATATTAACCACTCTAGACAAATATTGGATTAAATCATTTTCGAACAAGTTCCTTCAAGCATCTAAAAAATTGCAAAAAAATCCCTTGATAATAATTTATTCAAAATAATATTACAATAAAAATGAAGAATTTTGTTGCTTGAGTATCTGGGTTTATTCAAAGTTTTAAAAAAAATTGACTTTTATTTGAAAAATTCAGAAACTTTGCGTATAGGAAGTTGCTTAAAACTTCCGAAACATTAAATTCAACGCATAAATAGATTCTGCATTATCAAAACTCATTCTATTTTCAAAGATAATATAAAAATAACGAGGCTTTCAAAATAAGTGACATTTGATCTTAAAGTAAAGGATTCATCAATCTAGCTTACATATTTTAAAGAGATTTAAAAGAGAAAAATTTTCCTTGAACTTTGCTTTATATGCGCATTATTACTTCTAAAAATATTTCATTTACCAATTATGAGCATACATACTTTATAAAAATTGTTGATAAACTAATTTTCTTTCATTTAAAAGTTTTCTTTTAAACTTATTAATTTAAATTTTTAAAGTATGTAATTATTAAAAAAGTTAATGGAAAGGTTTTTAAGATGATACTATTTAAAGTACCAATAAACCGTCATAAAACAAGTACGAATAAGAAACGAACAGTTATATTTCACTAGCTCTTATTCACCTACTTCTCAGAGTATTTCATGATACTGTATCACTATGTGTTTCTTTTGTTTAATTAGTCTCGGGAATAGTATTAATACTTAGTATTAAGCTTTCGATTCTTTTCAGAAATATTATTATTGTCTTTACTTCTTGAATTTCTAAAACAGAATATATTTATCTATGAGGCCCTTGTAACCCTTGGGAATCGATTTCTGCAAAATTCGTTCATAGCGAATCTCTACTCAACATGCTCACAAAACTTCAAGTTTCTGGGTCTAATAATTCAAAAATAAGAATTCTTATCTATAAACTTCACCCCTGGGGAGAGTTGACTACTGTAAAACCCATTTTTGAGGCCTTGTCATGCGTATACTTATTTGGAGCAGTTTTTCTTCAACGCACCCTTTTGAGCAATTTCTACTCAGTTGCCTGAGAAATTGCTTAGAACAACTTTATCATAGTGAGCTGAAAGGATTCCTCGAAACTCTAGCCAATGGGTTTCTTCATCTCCCGACATCATAAACAAAATGGCAGCTTCAGCTTCGTCAAACGCATCAGAAATAGCGCATAATATTTTAATGGTATATAATATTTTAAACAGAATGACGCTCCTTTTCTCTGTTTACGACCGTCAACAAAAGAGCGAGAGGAATAAAAGAAATTATTTCGGACGTTAATGGAAATTGCCCTTGGCAATTTCGCAGATACAGATATTCTTCGTTAAGTAGGGGAGGAATTCAGAAAAAAATCCCTAAAAATAAATATGAAAATTATTTGGGGGGGGGATATGTTTAAGGTGTCTTTAAGATATTAGCAAAGCTTCTTTAAAATAACAATACGATCACAATTGTGTGGATTTGTAGTACAGTCTTAAAAAAATTTACATATATTTTTGTTTATTTTTACGAAAATACCATTGTCATAATTTTTTTTCTTATAATTTAAACCTTATTTTCACAAATTTCTGATAAGTATTTAAATCATTAAATTTATTACTGTGGATATGTTATAGTTTAAAATTGATTGTTTTTAATTATAGTAGACGAGTATGAATATACTCACAAACATACAAAAACTAAAATTTTCAAAAGCATCGTGTTTTAAGTTATTTTGAACCCATTGCTTTTAAAAGGCCGGGTTTGGTTGATTGTTAATTAATGACGTACTACGAAACATGACTGATTGGAGACGAAAGTAATTCTGAACAAATTTAAGTGACGAGGACGACAACGAAGTGAGTTCGCAGCCCACTTGGCAAATTTCCCCACAACGCCAACGAGAGGACTTTAAACAGCGGAAAATTTAATGTGTATCAGCTCTTCTACACGAAATGTATTTTTCAGTATTAGTGTAAATGGTGCAGAAATAGCTTAAAGACAATCTTTTGATTTAATATTTTTCTTTTTCTCTTTTAGAAATTTGGGAACGTCAATTTTTTTTGAAAATTTGTGCAGAGAAATTTATTAGAAACAAAAAAAACCAACAATAAAAAAACTTTATCTTCAACAGACTCGTTATTCTTATCACAATAAAGTATAAAATAATTAAATAAAATATCTAAATTCAAAAGACTTTCCAAAACGAAATAAATATTTTATCTGCTTAGTATTCGATTTAAAGTTTCAAAATTAGAAGAAGTCTCCTTCAAATTAGTTCACTGCATATATTAAAGCATAAAAAATATTCAAATGATCTTTAGAAATTTTTTTAAGAAATTATTAAAACATGTCAAGAATTGAATTGCATTTCTAATAAATATTCTTTTTTTCATTTTTATTAATTTTATTAGCAAATAGAAAAATTAAAGGCAAAACATTTCAAGCGGTTCGAAAGTAATATTCTTTAATAATAAAACTTCCGGAAAATTGAATACATTTTCAGAAAACAATAAAATACAGCTTAAAACAGGATTTTTTCCAACTAAAAAATAAATTCGCTACGTGTTTGAAATTGTTTTCTAGAATTGAGATTTACTTCAGTTTTTTTCCTAAGAATTAAAAAAAAAGGGAAGAAACATTCTGACATTTCGAAACAGATCTGCTTCTGTAAGACTTGTGTTAGCTTAAACGCATTCAACTTAGCACTTACTTTTTAATTAAAACAAAAATTAATTATTTCACGAAAGCTTAAGATATGAAACTTATGATTATATTAAAAGTGTATACGCAACTTTTCCTCTAAGAATTCCTTATTAAGAGTGTACAAGAACGTTAATTATCATGTTTAATATCAGTTTATGTTTACATATATATAAATAAAGCAGAAACTCTTGCAAAGTTATTATATACACTGACGGGGGGGATTTTGTTTTTGTTTCAATTGTTGGGAAGGGGTACAAGAAGGGGTACAATTGTACAAGAAAAAATTATTGTAGAGTAATGAAATTTGCACTACAGAGAATTGTCCAGTTAACATGTTTGGTTGACTAAATTTTCGACATCACAGGTTAATTAAAGCTAAAAAAAATGCATTTCCGGAAATACACATTAAAACCCGGTGTAACCTTCAGAGTTTTGAATGCAAGCGTGCATGCATTGTGTCATACAGGTACCGAATGTCACTTTGTGGTATGGAGTTTCATGCTTGTTTTACTTGTTGTGTCAATAATGGGACGCTCAGTGCTGGCTGTGGATGATACTGGAGTAATTGTCCAATGATATCTGATGCAATACTCAATTGGAGACAGATACGGTGATCTCGCAAGCAAAAGTAACATGTCAGCACTCTTTCATACCTTTCAAGCGAAAAACATTCGAACGATTTGGAGGTTGACTGCTTTGTGAGAAAAGCAAACAAGGATCATTACTTGTTTGATTTGTGACGAAAGTGCTGTATTTAAAAAATACCAATAAACATTAAACATTCAATGACACTTTCCCTCTTTCAAGGGATGATAAATGAGTGTGATATGTATGCGGCGCAGGAAAAAAAAGGTTGAGTACCCCTGTCTTAGACTAAATTATATAAGAGTTCCTCATTGCGACGATTGGTATCCAACAATATTGGTATCTACTACACGAAAAAGTGATACTAGCTTCTGGTGAATGTATTAGGTGTGCAATGGTAATTACATAGCCTAATTTAAAAGTGAATACTTTTAATTATATGTTTGCTGTTCTCTTAAAGAAAAAAAAAGGTTTTAAAAAAGTCTTTATAAGCAGCAGAGGTAATCTTATATAGTATTATTGAGGAACCCAAAAATCGTTCAGCCATGTTTTGGAAGGCAGGGTGGCGTATTCAATATCTTTTGGGTCTGTGATGTTAGGGTATTATTTAAAGGGGGGGGGGGTCGCGAAGATCGAAAGTTTAAGAACCGCTGCCATAGGACATTGTCGGAGGTTAGAACCCGCGACCTTCGGTTCCGTAAGCATGTAGCACGCCACTAGACAAAAGTGATCACTCCCGTCCGGAAGCTGTTGCTGGTTTATTTATATACCGCCACAGTACTCCCCCACCAGTGAGTCGATAGATAAGGGAACGAACGAGGTATTTGTTATTATGGTGAGCGTGCGAGTTATCACTGTTGCGTCAAGTGATTCTGACGATTTTTTGCTACGTCTAAGGAGTCTGAAGACTTCTTGCTGCGTCTAAAGAGTCTGACGAATTTGCTTGATCTTCCTGCGGGTAGATGGCGCTACTACACATCAGAAGGTTTATGTTTTTCTCTTCAGTGAAGGTCACCAATGTCGGAGGTTAGAACACACGACCTTCGGTTCCGTAAGCACGTAACACACCACTAGACAAAAGTGATCACTCCTGTCCGGAGGCATTACTGGCTTATTTAAATACCGCCACAAACATTTTTCCTCATAGGTAAGTTTTGAAATTCTGAAAAAAAATTCGATTCATCCTGGGGGAGATACGGTCTACAGACAGCAACATACAAAAATTGTACAACATCCCTGCTCTTACATTTTTCATTTTTGACAAATAGAAAGAAAAAAAATACATTTCATTCGTAGAGAATTTCGAAAACAGTTTGTAATTTCATATTGCTTTCACTTTTGAGATGAAAATGCCTGTTGTTTATTTGACATTCAATTGTGAAGACTTCCAAATTTCACAAAACTTTTCTTGAAGATTGCTCAAAAATATATGAAGTCTTCATCTTATAAGAGACACAATTTTCTGAACTTTGAAATTTTGCTCAAAGCTAACATATCAAAGATAACATATCCAATATTTTTAATAAATATCCTCGAATATCGCACTTGATATCTATCTGTAAATACATTTGGTACATATAAAGACAAAGAAAACATCTGATATTATAGTTTTCAACATAAACGAAATGTTTTTTCAAGTTGATGTTTTAAACGCTGGGAAAAAATATTTAGCAAAAAGGAGAAATAAAACTATTAAATTATGCAAAGTATTAATATTTAAATTTTAAAGGCTTCAATAAAATTAAAGAACATATTATTTATAAATAAAACATAAATAGATTACATATGATATAAACTTTAAAAATATTAAAATAGAAATTATTCTATCACAAAATGTTCTGAATCTAAGGGAAAATTTTGAATTAGCAATGCAATTTTCCTCTTAAAGTAGGTTCTTCAATTACAACTATACAGTTTTCAAATACAGCGCCATAATAAGTAGATCATGAAATATAATTTCTATATAGTAAAAATATCTATACATAAAAATAATTTTTTCGATATTTTAGCTTTCACAAAAACGTATGAATCACATGCTGAATTCTAAATCTAAATTATTTTTTTGTTGGTGTTGTCGATGGAAATGAATGTTTAGTTGTATCAAAATATTTAGGTCCCTTGCCGCCAATACCTAACTGTGGCGGTATCTAAATAAGCCAATAACAACCTCCGGACAGGAGTGATCCCTTCTACCTAGTGATCATGTTACTGACCTTCGGATCCGAGCGTCGTGGGTTCTAATCTCCGACATTGGTGACCTTGACAGAAAAGAAAAACGCAAACCTTCTGATGTGTCGTGGCGCCATCTACCAGCAAGAAGAGCAACCACAGTCGTTAGACTTATTTGACGCAACAACCAAAAGTCGTCACACTCACTTGACGCAGCAACCAAAGGTCGTCAGACTCGCTTGACTCAACAGTAATAACTCACGTGCTGGCCATAACAAAAAATATCTCGTTCGTTCGCCTATCCACCGACTCACGGGTGGGGGAGTACTGTGGTGGTGTCTAAATCAGCCAGTAACAGCCTCCGGTCCGGAGTGATCACTTTTGTCTTGTGGTATGGTACGTGCTTACGGATCAGGAAGTACCGAGTTCTAATCCTCCGACACTTATTCTCTCGAATCTAAGCCACCCCAAATTCTCAACAAGTCATTGTGGAAAATGAAAAATAGTGGAAAATAGTTAAGAACCTGTAAAATTGCTCTAATTGCCCTATCCAACGCATTTTCTTTATTCGAGTCGAAGGCGCAACCGATTTTCAGTAGTTTTAATGTTGGGAAAAAAGTGCGGTTTATATTCGAGTAAATACGGTATTTTGCTAGGTAACAAAAAATAAACCAAATTTATGCACAACTTGCTAATGATAGGTAATGTATACATATGTTGGAGAAAAGCGTATCACTCATCATTTTAAAACTATAATTTATTATTTATTTTTTAGTTCGATCTACAATAAAAGCGTGTATTTTTAGTTTTTAAACTATCATTTTTTCATTGTTGAATTTATCCTTGAGCTTGATATTTGGAGCCTGAATTATACGTGGCTGTTAGAATTAGTCTTGCTCTTCAATGGATATAATTTAACGGGTCTGAAGGGTATTTATTCTCTCCGTTTACGAAGCCTCGGATGAGTCCCGTATCGTTATATTTCAAAGATTTAGTCTCTATAGATGCAGGTCATTTAATAAAAGTGTGTAAAGAAGAAATATTAAGTGCCAATCGTATTATCCCCTTTTAAACGTATTGCTATAGTATTAATTCGTATCATCACTTCTAAACGTATTGCTTTATAAAAATAAAAAAATATTTAGCAGTTAAAACATAAATTTTTTTTGCCATGCACGAGTCATTTTTTTTTATTTCCATTTTCAGAAAAACTAGACAACTGTTTATATTATGGTAAATAACTGCTGACACCCACCCACCCTCCCCTTTCTCACATAAAGAACACATTCTTTTGTTTGTTTTATTTGTATTAACCACAAGTGTATTCGCTTTTAAAGTTGCACCTGAATCTTTTAATCCCTAAATCTGGAATTAGTCGCCAAATCTGGAAGTCGTTATTCCTAATGATCCTGATCAGGACAATGGAGCAAAATTATGAAATTATTGTATTGCCATCGGCCCTTGACAAGTGTGTAAAATTTCGAATTAATCTGACCTTTTAAAGAGGGTAAAAATCGAGTTCAAAGATTTCGTTACATAAAAGTGAAACTCATAAAAACGTGTTAAAAAAAGGATAGCAAGACAATGCCTCCACTCACATGGACCTATCCGTCAAGCAGTTTCTGATCAGCAAAAACATTACTATGATGGAGCATCCTCCTTATTCACCTGATTGGGCCCCATTCGACTTTTATTTGTTTCGCACATTTAAATCCTGTTGAAAGGAACCTATTTTACCTCAGTTGAGGTTCAGGCAAAAACGGAAAATCTTCTAAAGGGACATCCAAAAGCCTCGTTCCAGAAAAGTTACCATTAATGGCAACACCGAATGCATACGTGTGTGAATGCTAAAGAGAACTACTTTGAAGGGGATGCTGTCACGGAGAACTAATTCTGAAAGTACCATGATTTATTGGACCAGTCTCGTTTGTTTGTTTTTTTGTATCACACTTCATATATGAGAAAAGTGACTCAATCTCTCACTTGTCGCAAGATCCCAGCTGGAACTATTAGACCCCTACAGACCCCTTTCTTTTGTTAGTTAAATACCTGCTAAGAGCGAATTTTGTGTGTGTGAAAGTCTACCCCCAAGAAAGTTTGCGGGGGTGTCGTAGACAAGAATTCCCATTTTTTAACCATCAGACTTACAAACGTGAAATTTGGCAAATACGTTTCTTTTATTGAGTAGAAGGGAATTTGCTGGAATCGACATCCAATGGGAGCTTTACGGGCATTATGGCGGTGTTAGAAATAAAAAAAAAATCTTCTTTGAACAATAAGAGTTTAAAATTTGGTGTAGTTGTCTCTTTTGTTTGGTGATGTGCTAAGAACGGGTTTTACGGAAATCGATTCCGAGGATGGGAGGGTTATGCGAGGGTGAAAGATAAGTATACCTCCCCCTCTTAGAAAATACCTCCTTTTAAATCAAATTTCGGAGATTATAAGAATGTTTTACAATACAATCGAAAGCTTTGTGCCGGATCTATACGCGTCCTTCAACTAATCTTCTTGGAAAAAATCTTTGGGCTATCAATCATAACCCTTTTGGAAGGAAAAACCGTGATATGCTGATTAGGTCAGTTATATATAGTATAGGTTTTCTAGCTAGTAAGATGGATAGACAGAGTTGCATGGAGATTGAAATATAGAGAATCTGACGACGATGAGAGATAACTACCGATCAGGTATTAGTACATTTGATAGCACGTTTCAGGCATTAAATAGTTGAAGATATTAAAGTGACGATTGGTCACCATAGCTAAATTGTATTTCAAATATTTACAGCAGTGGATTGATCCCATAAAAGAAGGATCAATATAATAGATGTCTCTCGTAGTTATTCCCCTATTGCTCTTAGTTGGAACATCTCTTCTAGTTTGAATACTAGAATTGTGTCTGTTGATAATTTGTGTGCTGAATAAATAGTTGAAAAGTATTACGGCGAGTCATCCTTCACTTCCTCCCTCACCTCTAAGTGGGGCTGAGAGTAGGTCACGTATGTTACGGCTTAATGCTGAAACACTTTGATCGCAGTAATTTAAAAACAATTTATAGACTTACAACAGTATTAAATACCCAACGAAGGGGGGGGTTACAGCTAATGTTTTCTTTGCAAAAGTAAATTGGAAGAAAACTTTAACTTTTATTTCCATTTTACATAAAATTGTTAGGTCGACATAGGAAAATTTTAATTATTCTTTTGCATTTTAATAATTCTATATCATTTCTCACTTTTAAGACAATTCCTTAAGGAGTAATCTAATATCAAATTTATTTTATTTTCATCAAAAACATCAGTCTTTAATTTAAATAAAAACTTAATAAATACCATGTTAAAAGGATATCATCTTTCCTTTAAAGCAGAAAAATCACCTGAAAATAATTTATTAAAAGACTAACAAGTTTTACAGGCAAAAATTGTACATTTTAATAACTTGTGTTTCCTTCATTTCAATAAAAATTTGAATGTTTTTGGATATATGTTGCGTGTTTTGGAAACCGTACATTTAATTTAAGGCTAGAATATTTTTAAATATTTTTTCAAAGTTTTCTTATAAATATGTACTAATATCTAATACTCATTAAGTTTCACTATAACGTAAGAATTTCTTTAAAAAATTCAATATTCTAAAAATTGCGAGTTCCTTGAATGATTTTCATCGAACAAGGAACATTCAAAAAAGCATTATTAAAAAGTAAAATAAAGCGGAAATGTGCGATTTATAGCAGTAATTAAAATTACAGCAGTCATTCTTTTTTAAAAAATATCACGGTAGTCATCAATGATATTTGAAATATACGTATTCGAAAATCGCAAAAATGCAAAAGAAATGGATAAATTGCTAGAAAAATCAAATTAAAATCATCTGAAATTAATAGGGTTAACGCGGGGAAAAAACAATGAAAATTAACTTTAATATACGTTATCCCCATGGCAACCATATTACTACACGATAAAAATATGAAGGTAACCATATTGTAATGTTATCGCCCATCTTGGAGAGTATAAACAACAACTTGGCGCGTAGCTCTCTGATATCAAATTTGCACCCCCAGAAGGAGTTACGCATTTTGATAACTATACCGACGATATATAAAATAAGATATTTTTAGTTTTAAGATCTTTTTGGTGAATTTTGTTTCCATAATCCTTGAACCTCATTACCCAATTATACTTAATTTAACAAATAGAACACCAAGTAATAGTTAGGTTAATGTCAGTTTTCAATTCATTGGTGAACACAGGTATTGCCTTTATCAAGCAACTGCCATGAATTAAGACCATTTTCAAAAACGTCTTGCTTTAAATAATCTAGAATCCCTTTTCGCTTCGAAAAAAAAATCAGAAGAAAAACGTCAGAATTCCTAATTAATTTTAGAAGCAGGGAAAAAATGTTATATTTTAAATTTTAATTTTGAGTGGACTTTTTTACTTTTAACCTAGTAGAAACCTTTCAAAAACTGATATGCTTTGATCAGCTTTCTTCAAAGAGTAATACGCGAAGGGACTGTCTCGAGCGGTATTCGCGCGAGACTCTCAATTAATGCGTTTCAAAGCTTCTCAATAAAAGTAGCGGAAATGTACACAGATCCTGATGTATCACAAGACTGAAGTTTACTGCTAATGAACATGTTTTAGAATTCACTACGGAATTGGATTCAATATCAGGCTGTGAATGATACTTTTGATGTATGTTAAAAGCGTGGGATTTCTCTCTCGAACATTTCAATGTTAACATTTTTAAAAGTAACGCTTCACTGAGAAAAGTAGCAGTTTTTGGATACATATCCATAAGAAAAATGAAAGGAAATGAATTTTTTTAAAAAGAAAAATACTCCAAAATGTTTACTTTTTGGGAGAAAAAAAACTGTTCATTGTTTCTTTAAGTAAATTTAGTCTTTTTTTTTAAGATTTTGCATAGATGGTTTGAATAAAAATTTTAGTTCTGACTATCAAACCAGTATATAAAAATTATAATAACACTATTGAGGCAACTGTAAGATTTAAATTAACTTTAAAAATAATTTACTAAGCGCTATTTTATGCACTACTAATTGCATTGAAAAATTAATAGGAAATATTGTTTTTCTACTCGGTATGCAGGAAAACAATATTTACTTTGTAGAAATATTACTTTGAAGAAAAATAAAACTTTTTTACTTTTAAAGGATTCCGTATTTGCCTTGTCTTGTCCTTTTTTAATACCCCTGTATAAAAATTCGATATTTAGTTAGAAAAATCATTAACTTGTTCTGTTATTTTCATAACAGAAACTTTCATTAAATATCTTAAAATGTCGTATTTCTTTTTATTATTTTACTATTTAAGATCTGGTTTAAATATTATAATTTTCTGTTATGTTCACACAGAAGTGAAATTTGTAGATATATATACCAAAAAGAATGAGACCCTGTGGCTGAGTGCTAGTGCATTGTGCTTCCACACCGCAGGTCCGGGGTTCTATCCTAGGGCTGGGCAAGGGCGACTCAGTCTTTTATCCGTTCAGTGGGTCGATAAATGAGTATTAAGCTTGCTTGATACTAAACAATGGGGGTTTCGCTTCAAAGATTACCTGATAGGAACATCTGATTATGCACCTCAGAACCCAATGCCCACGTATACTGATACGGACATAGTAGACCTTGGCCCTCATGGGCAGTTGCGCCATTGAGTTTAGTTTATATAGCAAAAGAATATAATGTAAAGCTGTCACATGCATAACAAAAACGTTAAATCGAAATTATTTTAAACTTTCGTGCAATACATGAGTGCGACTAAATAAAATCATTTTTATATTTGCTACAATTCTTTGTGTGTGTGTGTGTGTGTGTGTGTGTGTGTGTGTGTGTGTGTGTGTGTGTGTGTGTGTGTGTGTGTGTGTGTGTGTGTGTGTGTGTGTGTGTGTGTGTGTGTGTGTGTGTGTGTGTGTGTTGTGTGTGTGTGTGTGTGTGTGTGTGTGTGTGTGTGTGTGTGTGTGTGTGTGTGTGTGTGTAACTCAGTTATTTCGTAAAATTACTAGATATTTCATGAAATAACTAGACAAGTCAGTTAAAGTATATAATAGAAAAATTTCTTACTTTACCCAATTATTCTATTAAGTAACTTGTTATTATATGAAATATATAACTAATGATAGACCGTTAAAGCCAGCAATAAACAATTTCAAAGTTATTTCATAAATTAATTGACAATAAATAGCTAAAATCTCTCGAAAAATACATTTTATTCCCATTGCGGATGATTAATTGATGAATAATATGGAAAACGTTTTCATTTGCGTCTCAGAGATATGGATCTGAACAGATTCTCCATCCCTATCTGAAATTTTAGTGACCTTGGATGTTGTTGGGCCTGAATGGTAGATCGAAAGTTCATGATAGTTGAAAGGCTGGAATCTGATTGGACGGCAGGACTAGGCAGTGAGGTGGCGACAGCTGACGTACTCCTGAGGTTTCGGCGGGAAAAAATGGTGTTGGTAGCAACTGGAGTATGTAGTGGACTTTATGGTTGAAGTAGCAGCAGGCTATTGGCTGTGACAATAAGTGAGACACCTCTCTGATTGGCTGCCCTGAGAGTTGTGGTAATGAATTTAGAGTAAAAGGGGACTTGCCCGGTGAGTGCAGCAAAAATTTAGAAAAATTGAAAATAAAATTAAAAAAGAAAATGAGAAAATTTAAGAAAAAATAACTATTGAAAAATAAAAATTTAGAATTACATTCACCACCGGTGAATGTAAAAATTTAATGTTAAGGGGGGTTATAGGAGTCCAGGAGAATTCTCCTTGGCCTTTTAATATTATCTGAAAGGTTAATATGGAAAAGCAGATGTGATGTAATCTATATATTATTTCTCATATTGCTATCATTGGTTCAACAGACAGGGAAATAAAGAATATGTTGCAGAAATAGTTATATTTAAATATTATCAAAAATACATGCTGGGAAGAAAACCTGTTTCATAAAAACATTGTGTTAACTTTTTCAAACAGAATTGAAAGAGAATATTAGTTAAAACTTTATGAAGAACCTTATTTTTCTTTTCATTATGTACTAGAGCAATGATTGCTGTTATGACACTTTGAATTGGGTCTCAAACTTGACTAAAAGCAGCTAGAATTAGTTCAAAGAACATTCTAATGCCATATTTCATACTTTAACGATCAAGTAATCGTTACTCTATAGAATACCTAGGTAAATTGTAGAATTCAATAAAATTTTATATACTTTAAGTAACTTGTCTAATTATTTCATGAAATACCTAGTTATGTTATGAAATTATGGGTTTCACACTTTAACGGTAACATATAAATTAGAAATACTAGTCTCAATTTCACATAATAGTGTAGTCTTGCCGCTCTTGCCAGTTAGCACAAAGCGTGAGATTCCCAATTTTTTCAGATAATTACATCCGAGATTAAAACATCAGACAATTAAAATTATTTGAATCATGATCTTGTTACAGCCAAGTCGAAAAGGAGAAGAGCCCCCCCCCCCTTCGAAGTCTGGGGTTCATTTGGCTCATGCCTTAAAAGTTATATTCAATTAGCTTTAAAAATCTTATTATTTCTTACTAAAAAAGCCAGTTTCTGCACCGTTCAATCAATCGCCAAGTTGCCAACATGGTCACCAAGCACTGAGAAATTTGGTTGTTTGGATAGGTTCTCTTCAATGTTAATTTATATATATATAAATGGGTGTGTGTTTTTTTACCTCACTTCACTCCAACACCGTTCAACCAATCATTATGAAAATTCTCATGTATATGTATTTTTTGGTGGAGAAGGATTTTGTGCTATACTCTTTGTTGCAGCTCCCCATTAAGGGGTGCTACAGCATATCAACTTCTGTACCGTTAAATAAATCGCTAAGTTGTCAATATGGTTGCCAAAAATGATGCCAACATTTCGCTATATTTCCATTGAATCGCCATTATAATGTAAGGAACGGCGTTGCTTGCGAATATTACAATTTTAACATACATATAACAGAAAGTAATATTAACGAATTACACATCCCGATATAAATTATTTACACTATTTTAAGCGTTCATTACATAAAATTTGCATCAATGTGCTACTTTTTCTGAACAGAGATTAGCTTAGGAAGGTGTTTTCAAAACTCGACCCACTAGAGAGTTACAGGGCGTTTTAAATTTTTTTAAAAAAATCTTTTTTATCAGCTATTAGACCTTCAGACTTTAAATGTAACAAATATGATTTTTTTAGTTCAGCTGAGATATGCAAAAAGCTTTTTTGTTGTTTCATTTGCAATACCCGTAAAATTAACTCATTAAAAACTTCTTTATCCTTCATTCTGTATTGATTAATTTTTCAATTCACCCTTGCGAAGAATGAGTGTACAATCTAGATATTAATTTATGTGATACAATCTAACATTTAAATAATGAATGTTTAATCTGAAATTATTGTATTGCTTTAGCGGCGCAACATTAGAAAGGAAAAATTTTCACACATCTTCTAAAAACGCTTAATTCAATAAATTAATTTAAGAATAATATTTGTAATGAAACAGTTACATATTAGTTCTCACTAATTTTGCTAGTAACAGTAAAAAAATTAATATCATTGCCATGATTTCAATTAATTTATGCATAAATCTTTGCTCATATGCTTTGAGTAGCTTACAAATAATCAATCGAGCAAACACAATCCACACATTTATAAATAAACTTAGCAACACTTTCGTTAGAAGTTATTTCTTGAATGAATTATTAAATTGAGAGATTCTATAATTTTGTAAATAAAATCATCATTTTAATAATTTAATCCTTTTAATTAAACAAAATGATTTTCATTCGCATGAACTGATTCTCATTTTGTAAACTTACATTTCACCACTTTATAATCATCAAGCTCACAAAATTTATGTAACGTTTGATGCACTTTTCTTCCAAAATATTGACTTCGTCGCATTTAAATAACTATTACATTTAAGTATGTTATTTTTCTAACTTTCAGAATATCATCCTCATCATAAATATTTATTCATATTTGTTTATATAACCACATCGCAAGTCGATGTTTAATTTACAAACCTGGGAAACTGGATACATTGATATATAACCACGCCACCAGTAAATCATTGATATTTTGATCATTGAGGGAAAATATGTCTGAATATTTTTAAGCATACTAATAAAATTTCCTAAAAACTGTCTTAAATTACGTACAATACCCATTTAAGGTATCCGAGTACGCCCGATAACTTTTTTTTAAAAAAAAATGGAGATATGGGGATTTTTTGTGATTTTTAGATTTGCTTAATACATTTTAAGAAACATATGCTAAAATTAAGAAGAGAAAAAGAAATTATCATTACTAAACTGCGGGGGAAAAAATAAGTCAGAATTGACAAGAAAAAACATAAACGCGGCCCATTCTATACCAAAGGTTTATGAACAAATTTTCAATTTTTCAATTCTGATGTGTTGCTATGTTATTCATTTTTAAATTACCTATAGGACAAGAAATATTTTTATTTTTACAAAAACTAGAGCACTTTCTCTGAGATATTACATGAAACTGCCTTAAAAAAACAGTGATTATATTCACATAAGGGAGTGTAAATTTTTTAATAAAACAGTGATTGATAAATCAGAAGGTAAAAACACTTTAACTATACTATACAGAACATACACATAAAATTTCAGTTTTATTATTTTCAAAACTTTTTGAGCAATCAACTGGCCACGTTTAAGCATTTTCTAAAGAAACACATTTCGAGTCAAACGCGTTTTAATGTACGACATCTTGCTTAAAGAAATGGCATCTGCTTTTACCAAAACACTTGTAGTTTTTGTTCTAGTGAACGGAAAATAATAAACTTGGTATTTTTATAAAGCTAATAAGATGGCCTATAAAATAAAAACATAAAAAAAATTGTCAATTTTTGGCAAAATTCACAATTTTAGGGTAATGGAATGCCCTAAAAGTAAAAAGGAATTACATTAATTTTATTAAAATTATAATTATATTTAAAGATTAAAAATGGATGAGAAATAATCTCGGGGAAGGGGGATATATACTTCCATTTTACAAACACAAATCCTGTGCTTTTGAAATTAAGAGATGAAATCTATAGGAATGTTTTTAAATATGTTAAGAGCTTGATAGGACTAAAAATAATTTTAAAACAATATATGTG
>BMAO01030400.1:0-26211 GCA_019973975.1 Trichonephila clavata
TTTTTTCATTGAATTAACCTACTTTTTTTTTAGACAGCAATATATTCTTCATTTTTTCTTTATTTTTATGCTGAAGGGAGGTTTAACCTTAAATTATATGTTGAAAATTTTTTTACAAATGTTTGTTGAAATATATTTAACCTCTCAACTGGTTTGCCCGTACACCGTACGAGCTACCGAAAAATGGCCACAACTGGTTTGCCCTTACGCTGTAAAGGCACTAATATTTTTTTTCTTTCTGGCTTTGATTTGCACATATTTTTGGTTTTTATAGAGAGGTTACGTGTTAGAGTTTTTAAGAGATGCTGTTTGTCCATGATACTGAAATAATTCTCATCCGGGATTTTCTTTGCGGTGAAGGCGGGGTTTTTCATTAAGGGGTTTCAGGGGTGTTAATTTTGTATCGAGGGGTGAAAATATAAACAATTTTCAAGCAGGTATAATTCTTTTAAATTCAAATTAAATAATTTGAGTATTTGGCGCATTATTTAAAAAGAATTATGGTTTAAAAAGTACAAAATATTTGAAATGTAGTCATAATTTAAAAAATTATAAGTATATGTAAATAAGAAATAATTTTGTAATAAATATTAAATAATTTTTGCGTTGCGCACGCTATTTTCTAAAATAGTATCCTTTGATGTGTAAAACATTATAGAATTATAAAATGTATCATACCCTTTAAACCCTACTAATTTAAGAATAAGAATAATATATCTTTTGTATTTCAAAATGTTTGAAAAATATTGAAATTAAAAAAAAATTGAAAATGTAATTTTTTTATTTTTAAAAAAATACAATTTATTATTCTATTTATTAAAAAATACTACAGCGCATAATAAGGATACATTTAATATTATAAATCAACTTATTGCTAGCAATTAAAGCTATTATTTTAGAAAATAACATGCACAACGTAAAACGTAATTAATATTTCTTATATAAATATTTCTTATTTTCATATGCTTATAATTTTTTAAAATTATGATTATATTTAAAACATTTTACACTTTCCTGAAGCTCCATTCCTTTATAAATAATGTGTAAAATATTCGAATTATTTAATTGTAATTTCAAAGAGTTATATTTATTTGAATATTGTTTATATTTTCAGCCCTCTAGAGAAAGTTAACACCGATGAGACCTCTTAAAGTCATGAATTCTGATTCTTCAAAATATACGAAAAAGATCAGGGATTGGGAAGGTAATTTGTAATACTTGAGAAGAAACGAAAATGGAAAGATAATTCAAAAACGCCGATATTATTTCTGTCCCCATTACAATGTGTAGGTCCTAGTATTACGTCATGCTTCAAAAATTGTGCGTGCATATATATATATTCACACACACACATAATCCTCAAACATCTGAAAATAAATACGGACATGAAAATTTTAAGTAAGTTTGAGAGAAATTCTTTAAAAGATATGTGTGAAACATTCTTCATAGCATGCAGCGTATACTTGATAAAAACAAACATTTAGGGGTTTTTGTGTTCCACAATTATAAAATAAAAAATAGCGTAAAAATTTTGAAATTGAAAATTAAAATAAATGCTTCCATTTTTAATTTTTGCAGTTCAGTAATATGCTTAATTATAAGCATTAAAAATGTGCCCTTTTTGGGAACATTTTGGACCAACAAAGTGGACCATTTACGGGGTTAAATGTTTAAAAATTTTTACAAAATGTTAAAAAATATTCAAATGTTTATCGTATAGTTCTGTATCTAAGAATAAAGAAAGTAGCATAATAAACAATTTAAAAAAGCCTATAAGCTTATATATTCAGGTGTAGTTGTTAGTGTGAGGGAAGTCGACATTGAGTATGTGTGTCTAGTAATTTAGCCCGAAAACTATAAACGCACATAAATATATGTTTCGCAATTTATTCATCCATTACAATATTATAAATTTTATTTATACTTAGAAAGGAAAGAGTTGAAAATGAAAATTTAATATAATAAACTTGAAACTTGTGATTTTTTCTCTTTCAAAAGGAACGATTCTAATTTTAATCGGAATAAATTAATTTTCTTGTGGATTTCTTCAAACAAATGGAAGAAAATTGATCCTAAATTTAAATTGTAGATAAAATGTACCCTTTACAAATTATAAATTCAAAGGTTTTCCGAAACTTGTGCTAAACTATATGTAAAAGTGTTTTGTAAGTTTAATGAATACCTCTGTTGTTGTTGTGAGAAATAAAAAGTTGTTGAAAGTTGCCAGAGCCAGGTTGGACTTCTACACGATAGATGGCGACACCACCTATCTCCCCCTCCCCAATTTAGGCATTGAACTGGAGGGGAGGGAAATATTCCCCATCCACCCTGCACCCGTGGTATTTACTGCGACCGCCCACAAGACCTTCAGGCCCAATGATTTAACGAGCACGTAAGCTTTATGTACTCGAAGGTTATTTGGTGGCATCGGGCCTATACCTTACGATCTGGAGACCCATGCTCTAACCACTAGGCTACCCACGATATCGGATATCGTTGAATTATAAGAAAAATGAAAATGCTTTTGAGTTTTTAAATCAGCAGAAGATTTTGAAAATAAACATGGATGTGAAAATTTAAATGACAATTTAAGATTAATTGATTACTATTTGAAATATTGATAATTAAAATGTAACTTTATTATTTCTCAGACTTACTTCCCTTTGTACTGTTTTACTTGCAGCTATAAATTTAATACTTTCTTTAACTTTGTTTAACTATTAACATACTTAGAATGAAATTGATTTAATTGCAAATATTTGAATGTTACTCTATGAAATTTAAAATCTCCGTTTGTAATGTCTGTTAAAAAGGTAAATTGTTAATTAAAAAAACTAATAGATACCGAATAGATATTTAATACAAAGAAAACAAATAGATACTTAATACAAAGAAAACTAATAAATACTTAATACAAAGAAAACTAATAGATACTTAAATGTTTTATCAAATCTAATTGTAGCTTGATGTAAGATCTGTCCGTGATTAAAATAAATCTAAATGTATTTAACATTTTAAATGCCGCCGGCGTATATATACACTGCGCTTTAAAGGCCCCGGAAATATATATACGTCATTCAGAAATACGACCTTTTTCTTCGCTCTGCGATCACTAAAACTATTCTGAAGAATTTGGATTGCAACAAATTTACATTGTTCGGAAAGGATTTATTTATTTCAGGGAAAATTTACTTATCTAAGCAATCCACCCCCCAATACACCGCATACGCACGCCTATGTGAAAAATGGTTGCACTGGGAAGTGAATAGCATAAATTTTAATCAGAAGTTAAAGAGTTAAGATTGTTTAATCAAGGACACAGAATAAAGAATCATGAATCATATAGATTTTAATGTCCTGATTAATATTTGTCGATAAAATCTTTTGTTCGTTCATTTAGTGATAAAAATCACAAATAAGGTTGTATTCAAATATTTGTTTGAAGACATTTCGCTAGAATTTTACCAGATACTATCGAACGTAATAAGGCAGATAATATCAAAATATATATAATGATCATAAATAAAATTCAACATGCTATTTTGATAAATTTAGGGAAATATATTATTTTCTCTGTAATGAATATATACATAAGTATGTGTTTGAAATTCTAAAGCACTAAACAGTGAAATGCAATTAATAGAATTCTTGGTAAAAGACAGTGTGTTTTGAAAGGTCTAATACTTAGAATTAAAGTCTCATTCCTTACGATAGTATTGTAATACATTAATATTAGTATTGAAATGTATGTTAAATAATTGTAGGAGGAAAATTCTTTAAGAGTTTTCAATTATTCTTCGCTATTGTAACTTAACTTATATAAGAAATGAATAGAAATACATATAGAATGTGTATGTAGTATACAAATGAATGTGTATAGAAATGTTGTATTAAATTCGAATTACATACACGGGGTAAATTTGCGTAACAATTGATAATTTTGTTATTTTTCTTTTATTATATGTAGTTTCTCTCCATTAACCCGATAAGTGCCACGGCCGTGTATACACTTAACTTTGTAAGGGTTCTTTTACTGATCGTGGTGTGTTCTCGAATTGGTACAAAAATAGTAACAGTAGGTTTTTGTCCCACTGATTTATTTTTTTCTTTCTATGGGGCACATCACAAAAACGAATAAATTAAGAAGATGTCAACAGATTTCAAAATTCATCTTCCAGCAATCTTTCCTCCTCCGACCCCGTTTTTCTCGTCTCCGGCTTTTTCGCTTCCGCTACCTTCTTTCCTCCTCGTCGGGTCTTGTCTGGTCTGCCCGTTTATTACGGTTGACTACGGTTCGTCTGTGGGCATACGGGCTGCTTACAGCCCTCCATCCCATATTTGATGGTCTTCGATGGGGAATCAGCGATAGTGGGGTCTGCCCGTTGCCGGGACCTCCTCACTATATATCCCGGACCCACTGCCAGACTCTCCCATACATGCTCTGACCCGTTACCAGATTCTCCCATCTATGTTCGATCTGTTGCCAGGTGCAGGTATTAGATCCTTACATACACGTAAAGCTGAGCTGGTGCTTTTAGTGCCCCGGATGTGTATACTCGTCCATTCAAAGGAGGACCTTTTGCATTATGCTAGTCTGTTTAAAATTAGTCCCACGGCTTTGGAATGTTATAAAATGACATCGAAAGTGCTTCTAAAGAATTTTCTTATTTCGGAGAAGAGTTGGGGAAAATTTTGAAAGGAGGCATATTCCAGGAACGAGGAAATTTATAGCTAAGCAGTGTTTCTTATTTTTTCGTTTGAGTGTGCTCTTTTCTATAATTGATTTGCTCTCAATTTCCTTCACCGAGTACATTAAAAGCTTTTTTTTTGTACAATTTAATCTGAAAATTGGGTAACTTTGTATGCTATCAATGAACTGAATGGGTTGTTGGTTTATGTGTTCACCATGTTTAAGGATATATCGAACAACCGATAAGTAAAAAATTTTTATTATATTTTAATTTAAGACATTGAATTTTGTATTTTCGTTTTATTGGTTTATCTTTTTCTTTTTTAAAAGTGAAAGTAAACATTTTCAATGTTGAAAAACACGCTTCTTTTTCTTCTTCCAATAAACCGCGAAACAACGCGCATCTGTGGGGAAAACGGTGGCACTCGGGGTGAATTTCGTAGCTTTTCATCGGAAAGTATATTATTCGTTAGTATATTATTTAATTGTTTTAAGTTTCTTAATTCTACTTTTTTTGAAGAATCAAATGGTTGTAAGACATTTATAAAGAAAATTTATAAATATAAAATGATTATAATAAGTAGGAAAACAATTTAAACTTGTTTTGAAGTATGTTTAAAAAAAATAGAAATTTTTTAAAATGCAAGCATCACTATCAATTTTCTTCTGATAAAATTTTGCGAGCTGTAAATGACTGGTATTTTACAAAGTTTAATTTTTTTTTTGAAATAATAGTTGAAAATATGCGGAATACAATTTGGAAATAAAGATTCAACCCCGATTTGTTAAAATAAACGTTGATCCTGATTTATAAATGGGGAATCATTGGACTTTGAAGAAAAATTAAACACAATTAATCAATTTGTTAACAAATTTATAAAAATAAATTTTGTAGAAGTAGTAAAAAATTTAGCAATTACACAATAAGCGTATATTACTAAAATTACGAGACGGTATTAATTTTCACTTAATATTAAAAAATTATTTATTTTCATTCCACGTTTTTTAATTTTAATAGTTAATACATTTTTTGCAGTTAGGTTTAAATGAACTATTTGTTATTAGTAAAATAAATATTTAAAAGCAAATTATAGTCGAAAGAAAATACCTAAATTTTAGAACATAGCTTAAACTGATGAAAAACTTCGAAAATGCAGAAAATTCAGCTTTTGAGTTAAATTTTTTTGAATAACAAAGAAATTGTTTCTGAATGAAATATTTTTGTTTAAGCGAGTTATAGCAGTAGTCAAGTGTATTGCAATCACTTAAAGATTCTTGTTTTATTGTTGCTAGAAATTGGAACTGCTGGAATTTAATTTCATTCCTGAAGAATTTCTAGGTGGAATACTTTTTGTAGATTAAATATTTCAGTCTTAAAAGATAGGTATGAACTAATTTCCTTCAGTTCTTATAAAACAAAACTGTAATCGAAGACTTGTGCTCTCACAGAAACTAAAACACCTGTTCAGTATATTATGAAATATATCATGAAAGAACAGTTAATTGCTTTCTGAAGTCTTTTTTCTAAATGACGCAACATTTTATTGTAATAGTTTCATTAATTTCACAAAAATTCGAAGGGTTTTAAAATAGGTTAGTGAATAATTAACTTCCTGAAATTCAACTTGTCTTTGAATTACATAATATTTCAAATTCCTCCTGCATTTGCTATTTTTTTACAAGAGAATTTTCAAGTCTCTCAATTATAAGCAGTTTCGCATACACTTACCTTTGAAGAGCACAGATCTCAAAAGCTGAAGTTTCAACGCAAGGAAGATAAATTTACTCTGTGTGCAAGTTTTGAAACATCTATTACAACAGGTAGGAGTTTTGATTCATTCTAATATCATAAAATTACAATTATATCATAGATACTGAAATTTAAAAAAAACTATATTATCATTTTTTTCACAGATGATTTACGATATGATTCTTAGATTTCGCTTATAAACCTTATTTTGATTGAATCAAATAATACATAATAACAAACTAGAACTTATTATTTTATTATGATAATACAAAGTTTTACTTCTTATAGCAATGGATAGTAGATTTTTATTCTTTTTTTAACACCCTTTTATAAGCTTCACTTGTATGTAACGAAATATTTGAACTCAAGTCTTACCCTCTTTAAAAGGTCAGATTAATTTGAAATTTTGCTCACTTCTCCAGGGCCGAGGATAAGGGAATAATTTAATAATTTTGTTCCATTGTCCTGATCAGGATTAACGATTTTTCATTTTCAGTTCCTATCCCACATCTGGCGACTCATTTCAGATCCCATTTCCAGATTTGGTAACTAATTCTAGATCTGGCGACTAAAAGATTCAGTAAAAATTTAGTTCGATTTACTATAAAAAGGGTGTGTTTTAGTTGTTTTAAACTGTAATTAGTGTTACATTTTTCTTTTAAGCAAGTGTTTTGGAGTATCGCTTTTTTATATTAAAAATGCATGGCTCCATTTTTTTAAAACTTTTATAATTATTGCTTACCTTAGAAGTATCTACTAGTATTTCTCCCTCCAAATTTTATTTAGGACAGTTTCCATGGATATATGGACCATTTTTTGTATAGCTTTTTGGAAAAATATTTAGTTTTAAATAGCAATTGGAATGCATTTATGTTGAAAAGATCTTCATGCTTATTATATTCATTTTCAAAGGGCCCTGAAAAAATGTTAAAACTAGCACTTAGAAAAAAATCACATTCGATATAATTTAATGCCATGACTCCATTTACTAAATTGATCAATGAACGCTGTATATTATTTTGTCTTTTTCTTATGCGATTGGTTTCTTATGAGTTTAAAAATTTCTTTGATATACTGAAATTTATATTTTGGAAAGACTATTCCTAATATTTTCATAATTTTAATGATTTTTATACTCAAGAAAAATATTAAAATGCCAATTATTTATATTCATGATTTCAAAGAAGCTTCACAGTAAACTTATCTAATGAAAAAGTAAATATATACATCTTAGTATATATTACAAACTTTTAACTTCAGTTTTAATTTAAATCAGGAAATATCTTTCTTCTGCAACATTAGATTTTTATAATGTTTCATTTGTTTATATCATGCAAACTAAATAAAATGAACAATATAGAGTGGAACATGATAATGTCGATAAATTGGAGTTTGATTATCGATTAATTCTAATTATCGATTGTGTCATGATTTTTAGGCATAGCCAGAGGTAACTTAGATCTTAATTGTTACTTACCTTTATTTATCATAAATATAACACTGAATTTGATTGAAAATTGTTTTATGGATTATTTTCGCAGAAGTCGAAATTATTGGAAGAATAATAATTCTACAAATATTAAATGACAGATTTTTGTTCAGACGGAAAAATACCTTTAGAAATATTGGATCAAAACGGAAGCTTTATCCGATTAATAAATTCGATTTTTCAATCTATACTATCTAAAATAAACTATATTTGTATAAATAGTATATAAAATTAATTTTACATACTTGGATTTAATAGTAATAAATTTGATCGTATCAAACACAGTTATCATATTAACTTAATACTATTTATATAAAAAATAAACGGTTTTGATTTAAGCTTGTTATTAATTATACCACCTGATCGACAGTAACATCAGATCAAGACCCGTGGAAATCAAGAGCTACATTTACGCCTGTCGCTAACCGCAAATTTGAGAACCATACAGATGGCAGTGCGATTTGGTTTTATTCTACTCCAATTTCGAGGGAGAACACCCTGGAGATGGTCAGGGGACTCCCACCTCTCATCCTCTTCCACCAACCTCAAGAGAGAACTTACGGTTCATTTAGAGTACTCCCACGCCGTGATTAAATTATACATTTACAAACATCCATGCCTTCTCCCGGGATTAGAACCCATGCTCGATGGATAGGCGGCTTGATTTAAACTTAAATGTATATGAATAATATTTGCAATATGAAAAGAAGAATGCATGTTACCAAACATTTAGTATTGTTTTTATAGTGATAAAACATGTAGTTATTATTTTAAGATAATCTGTTAAGGTATCTGAACACGTTCATAGAATTTTCTTAAAAATAGCATATTTAAACATTATAAATGATTTTTTAGGAAACAATACCAATAAATACTAATATTTAACTATAACGATATTTAAAAAAACACCCAAATTTTACAGAATTCACAATTATGAGTGGATTTTTAGCACTGTTTTTGAAAAACTTCAAAGCAATTAGAGAAAAATAAATTTATATCAGTAAAAGTACTACTAAAACAAAGTAGATGCAATTAACTAGAAAATGTACAAAAAATGTTAATGTTTCATTAAAATTTGCAAATTGTAGAGCGGATTGAGTAAACATTAAAAGATATGTATCATTCTTTATGAGACCATTTTTTAAATAACATGTCTCAACTCAAAAAATATCCATGCAATAAGAAATATTTTAGTACATTCTCTAGAAAATAATATATATATCAGGTTCAAAAAGTTTTATAGAATTATATGTATAACATCTTCAGTTATTAGACTCGCCATGAGAGATTTCGAACAATTTAAATGCCCATTTCAGGTTGACCAAAGAACCACTTCCCGTTTTTCTAATTTTATAAAAACGATTGTAACTTGGCCTCTAGGTAGTGTAGAAACAAAACAAAAAATGTTTTGTAAGCCAAGAAACCCTCTATTCAATAAAATAAAAAATAAAGATATTTGTTTTGACCGGATTTGGTAATTTTCAACGTGTTCGGATAATTTAATTATCTGTAGTGCATTAAATTGAATAAGAATATTTTTTTTTATTAAATAAATTACTTTAGATTACTTTATCGATTATTGTGTATCGAATGAACAAAATTTTTTGAGAAAACTTTTGGATGAGAAAAAAGCTAATATTTCCAAAATTAAAATAAAAACATTTCCATTTATAGTTCAGTTTTAGTATTGAAATATGTAACCAGCCATAAATAAGACTTTTTGCACTCGCATCATTCTTCTTTAAACAAAAGATATATTATTTTCCTCAAAAAATATTTTATATATAGGCAGCTTTTTCAGTTTTAAGACATATACGAAAACTATTACTTTTACGATCTATTGTAATAAAAATTGGTTGTCTGCTTTTCAATATGCAAATATTAGAAACGATAGTTACACTAAGCTATAAAACGTATTGAAAGGTATTGTTCAAACAAAGAAAAAAAAAGAATTTTAAATCCTTTGAACAGTGACATGAATACTTTGTCTGTAAAATTTCCAAAGTCTTAGAATACATTTATGTTTCATTACGGTAGCTTCTGTTGCAATGCCACATCAAACATAAAACATAACTTATGTTTCATTTTTATGCTGAGAAGATTGAAAATCTTCATGTTTTGTATTCTTGTTCTCTGCTGCGGTTATTATTAAATAAAATTACTTGTCTTCTTCCTTGGGAATATTAAGCCTTTTTTTGTAAGAATATTCGTTGAAAAAGAATGATATGCGAAGTTTCGTTTGAAGTTTCTTGAAGTATAATCAAGATAGTTGCTGTTTTTTACTTGCATCGATAATCATCTATTTCTATTCTTTTAACAAACTTTAAATGTTGGTTTAAGTTTCTTTTCTTGAGGCTGACTATTCGAATATGTTTTTAAAAATGATCACGGTTTCAAGAAGTTTGTTTGAAATTTAAGAATTTTTGTGTAATACTCTTATGCATTCTTTAGAAATTTAATTCTAAACATATGTAAATATTTAAAGCAAAACAAAAGAGTTTTCTTTTACTAAATTTTAATCTTTAATTATTCTAAATTTGATAAAGTTGACTCTCGATAATTCAAACCTTCCATAATACTAACTTCTCAATAATTCGAAATATATTCTCAGTCGCTAAAAAAACTCTTGATAATTCGAACTAAAACAATACTTTTTGATACACTCAATATTCGAAGTAAAATCTGTGGCAAGCCAGACTACATCATGCGATAATTTGAAGTTATCTTATAAATAATGATGAGCCCTGTAGCAAACAGGTTGGAGCTTACAAGTTTTACGTTGTATTGTATCTGCATGTCTCCCCTGTAACGTAGACCCTTGGATGACCATCTGTCTGCTACCCTTCTTTGTGTTTTCTGAATCCTCAGGCGAAAAGACATTTTTATTGTTTTCCTTCTTCTAGTGGACACTAGACCAACCGCACCTGTTGTCAGCCAACCATATATTTTGTTTAACACGTGGTCTTGCTACACATGTGTTCAGAAAGGATGGTGCGCTATTGTGAAGAGATGCATAGGATTGTGTATGTATGTATTGAATGTATTTTTTTTAATAAGGGACTTCTAACTTATGTACAATATTTATACTGTATATAATATGTACTTTTTTTAAAAAATACTTTAAAATAATTTTATACACATGTACCACTGTTGTTTTATTTCATAGTTTCAAATTTAAATGTCCTAGAATAAATTTCTTTTCGTGTATTTTGGAAGTTTTTTCTACCCTCTTGTTAGTTCGAAGATTTCCATAGGAAACTCTAACTTCGAATTTTTGAAACTCGACTGTGTTAATTATTAATGTAAATCACTACGTTCGGAGTCGTGGTATTGAGGAAGCATGTGAATGAATATTTTTTTTAATGTTTAGTGTCACTTGAATTTGATTATACATTGTTTTACGAATATTATTAAACCATGAAAATTATTTAAATTAATTTCTTTTGACAAAGATTAAAGAAAAAAATAGATATTTTCAAAACATTTTCTTTTTATAAAAAACGTTTCTAGAATAATTATAATATTTTGCCTATATATAGCTATCACTTCTATACAGAGAACGAATTAACATTTTGAAAAATTCTCATTATTTTCAGAGTTACGATCAATTGAAATGATTATATATATTGGTGTTCCTTGTTAAAATTTCTCTAGTCTGATTCAATAAAATATGAATAATCCATTCTTAAGTTGTATATTTCAAAAAACTTAGTTCAACCTCTGTATAGAAGTCCGAGTTATACATAAGCAAAATATTATTAACATCGAAGCTTTTTACAAGATGTTTTGAAAATATATCATTCTTTCTTGTATTTTTACCAATAAATTGTATTTAAGGTATCTGACTACCCTAAAATTGTGAATTTTGCCAAAAATTGACAAACTTTTTTATGATTTTATTTTATAAGCCATCTTATTAGCTTTATAAAAACACCCAGTTTATCATTTTCCGTTCACTAGAACAAACACTGCAAGTGTTTTAGTAAAAACAGATGCCATTACTTAAAGCAGGATGTCATACACATTAAAACGCGTTTTACACGAAATGTGTTTTTTTAAATACTCAAATGGGGATAGAGCGATTGCTCAAAAAGCTTTGAAAATAGTTAACTGAAATTTTTTATGTATGTTCTGTATCATAGTAGAAGTGTTTAAACCTTCAGATTTATTACAAAGTTTACAATCCCTTGTGTTAATATAATCACTGTTTTTTAAAGCAATTTCATATAATAACTCAGATAAAGTGCTTTAGTTTTTGTAAAAGGAAATATCTCTTATCTTGAAGGTCATTTCAAAATTGAATAATATAACAACACTTTAGATTGAGAAAATTGAAAATTTGTTCATTAACTTTTGGTACAGAATGGGCCGCGTGTATGTTATTTTTTTGTCGATGTCTACCCATTTTTTCTTATTTTAGTAATAATAACTTATTTTTCTCTTCTTGATTTTAGCATAGTTTTCTTGAAATGTACTAAGCACAAATCTAAAAACAATAAAAAAAATCCTCATATCTTTATTTTAAAAAAAAAAGTTGTTGCAACCAGTCGGATATCTTAAGCAATTAATTATTGTAACAATATTCCTAAAACAATGCTATATGTTTATTCAACTGACACTAAATATCCAAAAAAATGTTAATCCACACGCTTTTGCAGAACCATGATTCCCAGTGTAATTACTTACTATGTTTTAATATTTTGATATTAACAAATAATTTTATACAAGCAATACTTAGATTCGAAGTATTTTAAAATTATAGTAAAAGCAACAAGAGCAGAGAGAGAGAAAGAAGCATTTGATAAATTTTAATTTATAAAACTTCTCTTCCTATAAAGTTTAATCCTGTAAATCCAGATTTAGGAAGAAGAAAATTAAAAATAAAATATATTGGACATGTTACGACGAAAAGTTTTCTTTCTATGTCTGAATTCAGAAGCAACAACAAGTTGGTGCAATATCGCCAAATTCTTCTACCTTTTCGAATGAATCTCGGGACAAACTTTATTTATTTAATTTTTTCGTCTTGCTTTAGATGAAACTTTTGAAGTTTTTTTTTGTTTCAATACCTTATACGACCGATTTAGACAATTTCCCCGTTACTTTATTATGGTTTTATACTTTCGTTTCAGTTTAAGAGATAAAGGCAGATAATGACTGTTCAAATTGGTTTTTGATAAAACTGTCTGAAGTTTCAATCTATTTTTCTATGTATAAAATCTTTGGAACTTTTTTTTCAAACGATGATGCAGTTTTATAAAATGACTTTACAATTTCTGGAAAATAGTGATAACTTTTTAAAGGCATATCGCTTATACACACACAAATGTGTATATATTAGTTATATAAATGAATGGGTTGCCTCTACGGTAGTCCATTGACCATTGATGAGCCATATTTTTATGAAGATTCAGTTTAAAAAATGACGAGTAATAATACGTATTACGGAATTTAAATTATACTTTTGTTAAGGTCTTACTACTGCTTATAGAAAAAATTCTCTTAAGTTTAACGAACTTTTAAATAATTTTGGAGGTGAATCTAGCAGCATTTGAAATTAAAAGTTGGCAACCTTGTTAAATTGATGACATAACATTTTAGTTTGTTTATATTGTTTTGCACACAGTTTTTTTTTCGTGAAATTTCTTTTCAGAGATATAGAAAAGAAAATAAAGGCATAAATAAGTAAAAAATAGATATATTGGTCTACCATCATATAATGGACAGTCATGCTAGTGTCCATTCACCAAATATGAAATTATGCATTTAGTGGTTCATGAAGTTCTAAATCTTGACCACCACACTCATATAAATCTTGTGGTACGTGTTACTTCAACTGATGTAAATAATTATTGAATGATGCTTTTTAAGTCGACTTGGTACACTTTAAACAATGTTTTTATTTATGCATTTAAAATTATATTTTAGCGTTTCATATAACATTTATATCCCAAAAAAAAAATTAAATGAGATGAAACTGTTCACATATAATTGACACAATTTTAAAAATTTTAATTTTTTTGAAGAAATATTGGAAAATTTTAAAATTTTACTCTTTTTGTAATTATTAATATTTTGATCTGAAATTTTCTTGTAATATTCTTAAGGATGTTCTAAACAACACTTTAGGGATCTATTTTAGAAGAACTTAATTAGGTTTGAAGAAAAAAATGTTGGCATGCATACTAAAATTCAACAAAAAAGCCAATATCCCCTACATTTTAAATTTTTTTAAAAAAAGCTTTCAGTTTACACAACAAAATTGACCCCTAATTTTGTTACATGCTTTATATATAACACGCAGGAAAAATGGAAGTGATTGGTAAATAATTATGGAAAGAGTAGCATTTTGAATGCACTAATGTATCGAAAAAACATAAACTAGTAAGAGAAACTACTTTAAAATTTATAATTTAAAAAAATAATTATCATAAGCTTAAATGAACTTAAATTACCAGTTTAAGACATAAGTTATATATTTTCTTTAAAATAATTGCATTTTCGCATTTTTTCAACCCATACATTCTTATACATGATCAATTTTTAGACAGTATTAATTGCAGAAGAAAATTCAAGAAAAATGTTAAAAAATTTTTTTCTTGTCGGGACAAAAAATTTAGTTTTTTCCTCACATAATATCAAGTATTATGTTTGTATGAAAAGCATATGAAGAATAAAAACTGAAACTATGAAATTATTGATATAAAAGGTCTTAATTCAAAAAGTTTTACTTTCACACATTTCACAAAAAAAAAAAAGAAAAAAAAATTACATTATTGTAATGCCTTGTGTAATATTTTGCTTTATATATTACACATTCTATTTTATAGTTATTATTTCTCATTTTGAAATAGAATTTTTTTTATCAAAATGATTTTTTAGCTTTTTTTTTCTAAAAAGGGGACATAGTCGAAATCCTAATTATTTAATTTAGATTTTTTAAATGAAGTTTTATCAAACTTCTAACTTTTAGACATGCACAAGTGATGTATCAATCTAAAAATAATATTGCAAACAAAGAAAAAGATTTTAAAAAAATTTAAAAAATGACAGTTCGGTAATTTGGGGGGGGGGGTATCAAATCATCTCAAGCATTAGATTTTTTTTTACTTTGGTTAATATGATGACCGACGCTATTATCGACCTGTGAAAAGTTCCAAAACTAAATTTGTAAAAGTTTCAAGATTATTTATTTAAAATTTTAGTTTTGTGTGTTATGCAAAAATATTACATTATGTGCAATATAAACAAATATTATAAACAATATCTTTCATTCCCATAATACAACTAGTCTTATTATTAGAAGCGATGTATATCCTCCATTGTTCACAAAAGCTTGATACAGATAAATCCATTCAAGAAACAAGTCCATCTCGAAATGGGCAAAGTGCCAGATGACCGGCAATTCTTAGAACGGCATTACTATTCTGGGACCAAACGAATTGTTGACTGCATCATAAATAAAACATTTTATCTCTTTGCATTCCACAAGATGGTCTCCACTCAACTCACCCAAAAGTCCCAAACCATCTCAAATGCAGACGCAACAGCCGTAGCGGAGCGCAGAACCAACAAGACGACTTCGAAAATAAAAAACGACAGTAATTTAGTCGCTTTCTCATTTAAAACCATCTCTAGTCGAAATGGATGCAAAGTTTATAGTAAAATTTAAGATGAGTATAAACGTTCTCTTGACATGTATATTGAAGAATATTAAAAGGTACTTTTTTTTTGTTGAGAAAAATGAAGATCGATTGGTTTGATAACTAGATGTCTTAATTAGTAATTAACCCTTTAAGCGGTGTCAGTTTTCTTGCTCAAAATGTTCCAAAAATGTTCCACATAACTAAATGCAATATTTAACAAAATGCTTTTCGATTTTAAAGTTCTCACACTATTTTTCATTTTATTATTGTGAAACACAAGAACCCTTAATTGTCTGCTTTTTATAAGTACTCTCTACATGCTATGAAGAATACTTCAAATATATCGTAAAAGAGCTTCTTTAATACTTACAAAATGTTTCATGTTTGTACCTCTTTCTCAAACGGGTGAGAATGTGTGTGCATGCATATATATATGTACATACAATTTGAAGCATAGTATAATACTAAGCCTAACATTGCAATAAGAACAAATATATTATCGAATTTTTTTGCATTAACTTTCCATTTTCATTTCTTCTGAAACAACAAATTGGGCATTGTCTTGCCAACCCTTCTTTATTGAATGTTTCCAAGAATCTTAATTACTGCCTTCAATTAAAAATTCCCGACTTCACACAAAAAAAATCCCAGATGAGGAGTATTTCAGTACCAAACGGACAATGAAAAATTCCCGCATTTTTAAAACTTAGTTTCAGTCCGACAAACAATCTGTGTTACCTCCTAATTTTTTAATTATTTGTAACTCCAAACCTGTGTTTATATCAACGAAAATAAAAGTTTTGTATCATCTGGAGCACACGCACACACAGTAGTTCTTAACCTGTGGTCTGCAAAGTCTCTCATGAAACGTTGAGATTTCTCTCTTTTACAAACTCTGAACGGCCTTGTTAAAAAATTCAAAGATGTGCCATACTAGATCACTCAATTGTTCACAACAAAACTCAACTAGAACTTGTATTTTGATCGAGAAAATTAAGTCGGAAGGGGAAGTTCAAAACCTTGGAGGTCCACCATGTTGCACTAATACCTAAAGAAGGATAGAGACGAGAGAGAGATAAACAGTGTAAGAACCGTGTATCTAGAGAATTAATTTATAAAGAAATGAGTAAAGAGCGTTCGACCTTGAAACGGAAAGAAAAATCATACAAAACAACGAAGCTGAATTGGTACATGACTTGAATTTATCAGTTTCGAAATTCTTTGTTTTTTTAAAAGGTTCAAGTTAGAATGAATGAAACGGTGAAGAATCATGTGTAAAATTTGAGGCCATAATAATCAGACATAATTTGAAATATTCGTGTCATTCTAATTCCCCAGCAAGACATCAAAGAAAAAACCATTAAATTTAAAGAACATTGTTAAATTTTTATTGCAAAATGTCTAAATTTTAGAAGTTTTGTTTTCATAAAGATTTATTCTTCACCATTATAAAATCAATGAAAATTAATGAAAAATATCAGAACTTTTTATTATTGAAAGATCATTTAAGTTTATTTTTTTCTGGATACCAAACAAAAACTTTTCTGGATACATTAATCTGTCCAATATGGTGCTTTCATTCTAAGAGGACAATTAAATAAGGACATAATATTCAAAAAACGGAGACGTTTTGACGCGCTGCTAAAAATAGGCATCATCAAAGGATGAAACTTCAATAGCTGTCAGTTAACATCATCAATGTTATAATTGAAATAAATTAATGATTTATTACCAATTTCATGCTTTACGACAAAAAAAACCCTCGTTTTATTTCAAAGAACAGCTCAGAGGAAAAATATCAAATATATCCTAAAGTGATTAATTTATTTTATACTTGATTATCCATCCGTAAGAAGTATAAAGAATGTTGAAGAATCTTGAATTTTATATTTTTGATACAAATGAAGTAAATAAAAAGAACACAGTCAAGTTTTCTGTGCATGATTTTCGCAGTTGTGAGTTGTTTTCTGGAAGTCTTGGCGGCATGCCATTGGAAACAATGAAAGAATTCCCTTACTTATGTGTCTCTGTTATGGGATTATTTCTACAATTTCTCACTTCGGGGGAAAAATCGATTTTTTTCAACTCTCAAGCTAAAGTTTATTTTATGAAATAAACAAATAAAAAATGAAATTTTGGGAGCCGATGTCTGAAAATTTAGTGTTCCTTTTCAAATACAGTTACGAATTTTGAGCAAAACTGAAAAATAATCCATCATGACTTTGGAAATCAAGTATATCCTAACCAACAGAATTTTTATAACTTAGAAGACTATATTTGGTTGAATTTAATATAATAAGCCAGCGTTTCTCAAACTGTGGGGCGCGCTTCCCTAGATTGAAGTGATATTACAATGAGGGGGACCCAAGCATATTAAAAAGTCGAAAACAAAAGATTATTTAAAAAAATATTAATTTACTGAAGTAAACAAAGTACAAAAAGTAAATTACAAATTTACACTGATATAATACACTTATAAATACATCGGTACTGCACAATGTATTTTATAATTAATTTAACACACAAGACTAAGTTGAGAATAAGTTTAATAATTACCATGACCTCATGGGCTTATCATATATAAAATCATATACAAGAATTAACACTAATCTGGATAATTTGTACGGTTTATAATTAATCCTTTAACTGTCGAATAAAAATGTGGTGTGGTAGTTAGGAGAGGGGGTGCCAGCTCAGATGTCATCCTCGTCACTTGACCATGGTCCAAAAATACGAGGTCCATCGCTAAAATCCCTCTTGTATCTTAAGAGTGCGACGTAAATATTCACTCACTTACTCAGGCGATGAAAAATTATGCGATTCGCTCCCAAGCACCACTGTTTTACACGTAGGCGCGCGTATGCGATGTGGTGGTGGTGGGACTAATCCCCATCTGGTCTAGTGAAACTAGACCAGATCCATGAGTCCATTTATCTTCAAAAAGTCTAGAAACAGCAGGGGAGAAGCAACAGCCTCCTCACATGAAAACCCCACACATTGCAGAATGTGCTGGGGAGAAAAAGGACTGATTTCACATTTGGTGCAAATTGGGTAGCTTCTTTTACCACCTTTAAAATTCATGCACCTCAGGTGACCAGTCGAAAATTGCGAGAATGCCGTCTGATACGATCTGGAACCCTTGAATTATATGGCGGATCCAGGATGTCTTTGAAAATACCATGGGTGTACAGGAGGGACAACCCAGGTTCTACATATAAATTCTTTAGCCCTGGAGTAGATCTCGGTTGATGTAAGGACCATGTGGTCTCCGGGTCCACAGGATCACTGGCAGCCGCTTTCGCAAGATCATCCGATTCTTCGTTCCCGGGCAGGCCTACGTGAGAAGGGACCCATTGTAGATGGATAGGGTGCCGATCTGAAAGCTGATTAAAAAGGTGCAGAATACTCCTGCTGGTGCTGTCACCGATAGATGGCCAATTCGATAAATGTTGAATGGAAGATCGGCTGTCTGTCAGGATCCAAATTTTCAGAAAAAGCTTGGCCTTGTATGTTATTAATCAATGAAAGACCACACAGGATAGCTATTAGCTCCGTTCTGAAGACAGAAGCGTGATCAGCATTTCTTCTCTGAATTTTGATGATGCGGCCAGGTAGTTCAATCAAAACTCCACTGTCAGTAGTGTTTGTTTCTCCCTTACTGCCATCAGTATAGATCTTCACTGCGTCCAGTGGAATCCCATCAATCACCTCCAGAGCCAATTGTTTTAGAAGTTCGGGGTGGTCAGACAATTTATTGACATTGGTACTTAAAGTAGTATGGAATGTGACTCCGGGAGTCCAATGAACAGGATTGATAATGGATGTCAGGCAGTGATACTCCACATTAAAACTCAGGTATTGTGCAAGTGCTTGGAGAAGGGGCTTTTCCGTTTCAACCTTTGATTATCTGTCCAATTTTTTTAAGTATTGAGAGGTTCTGTGTTGATCACCATAACTGAGCAGTTTGTTGAAATACTTGGTCAAGCAATAACTTCTTCTCATATCTAAAGGCTGAAGGTCGCACTTATATAGAGCTAAGTTATTAGAGGACAGCTGTTACGAAGACCTGCGATGATTCGAGCAGCACTCAGCTGTATTCTTTCAAGTTTCTTAAGGTTAGAATCAGAGGCACTAAAGAAAATGGCAGAACCAAACTCCAAAACAGTCAACAGTTAACTCGAGTCATGACGTACCTTCTATTGAGGTTAATCTATCCTATTGCCTAAGCAGAGTTAATAACTTTGTGACTGACCACAAATTATCCTTTAATCTCACGAAGTCCGTGACCAGTTTCTTCACCACCAATAGACATCTATATAAATATCAACCAACTGTTTTTATAAAGGATCAAAAACTCTCATACATAAAACATCCTACCAAGAGATTCTTTGCAATCGGCATATAGCCGGACTTGGTTTGCAAAAGTAGAAAACGTCTGAATATATTGAAATATATCTCTGGGCGTGATTGGGGTGCAGATGCCTCTACTCGGAAAATTACCTATACTGCCTTGGTCAGGCGTATGCGATGTTTGGGAGAGAAGGGAGGAGAAAAGGAATAAATAAGTAAATCCTTCGCAAACACTGTAAAGTTCCTTTTGTTGCATTCTCAGGCCTTCAGAATGATTTTATGGATAGCAGTACACAGAAAAGATCTTACTTTGGAAAGACGTATACATACGTCCGTGAAAATTAACGCTTTGACTGAGTGAAACGATTATATACAGCGGTGTCACTTAAGAGGTTCAAGTCGTATTGCAGTTTTAGCGTCAAAGTATAGTTTTTTTTTAATTAAATACATTGCGATTGTATGGAGGAGGCGCGATGAAAATTGTGATTGAATGTTGGGTCGAAAACGTTGAAAGTATGAGAAGCACTGCAATAAGGCAAAAAACATAAAGAATGATGACATTAAAGCTATTACACGGAAAACAAGTAACGCAATTTTATTAAGAAAGTTTAATTGTTTTATATATATTCACTGATTTTAAAATAACTATAATATTAAATGTTATTATATGTTAAATTAAAAATTAAATTATGAAAAAATTAGCACTGAAATCACGTTAGTGGAATAGGAAAGACATAAGAGGTTTCTGAAAAAAATACTTTACAAATTCTCACACACACACAAACACACTCGCGCACACACAACACACACACACACACACACACACACGCGCGCACGTACAAACAGGCACGCACGCATACAAACACACATACACACGTAGGCACAAACACGCGCACTCACACAATAATTATGTATTTCTAAATTTTAAGTGGTACGAACTCGTATTTAAGATTGTCGAGTCACGAGTTTGAGATATGATGCCACTATGCTATCGAAAGCATTTGGAATGATTTGTCACGGATATCTGCCCACATAATAGAACGCACTTCAGAAAGATTTACATATACGTCCGGGGCAATTAACGCACTGGTTGAACATGACTTTTTTAAACGCCAGTGGCACTTAAGAAGTTAAAGTTGTATAGTATATATATAGGTTTAGCTTCAAAATATATTATTATTGAATTTAATACACTGCTATTGTATGGAGAGGGAGAATTGGAAATTATTATTGAAGATCGGCTTACAAATATTGAAAGTTTTGAGAAGCACTGGTGATGTAAATAATATTTTTAATAAAAATTTTTATTTTCCTTTTTATTCATCCTATAACGAAATATATAATGGCATACTGCAGCCACTTGTTTTTTTTTTCTAAATTAAAGGAGAGCCATTTCTAAGGATATGGGATATCACACTTCTATGTTAAAAAAATTCATAACTTTTTCAGTAAAATGGTCAACCTAAGCGCAATCACACAGGAAGCTTTTCATTAATCATAAGATAGAAAGAACGTGTAAGATTGCAAAACTACTTTAGCTGCTTGAAAAAAGTAACAAAATTTTTTCTAGAATTCCATGAGGCATTTTTCAGGGAAGAAAATCTTGAAGAGCGATAAGAATAGGAACTCGATTCCGGAGAGAAAAATACAATTGCCAGAGAGAGTCAAAAAGTATTTATAGAAAGTGTTTGAAATGCCGAGTGAAATTTCATGCCTGAGATGCATTCTAATGAAGGAACAATTCTATTTTTCGCCAACTCACGTTGTTAGTTAGTTTGCCTTCTAGAATTCCAGAAAAAAAAAATATGCTGATTGTTAGCCCAATAAGAAAAAAGTTTCAGTTGAACATCTAAATATAAAATCACTTGACACGTGTACAGATATTTGATATAATAATTAACATATTATGATGTGGAATTCTAAAATGTTATGAAAAATCTGCATAAAGAAGAGCATTTCGAAACTTAGATGCATCACTATAAAAAATCAAAACAAATTTGAAAATGTTTTTATTATACAAATTATTTTATTTTTTTTTTGTGACGGCTTTCCTGTTTATTGCTCAATAATTAAATTTGCTATTCGTTATGTAGGAATTGAAAAATTGTCGGCTTAATTTAAATTTTGAATTTTGATTTAATTTATCTAAATGTTGAATTTTGATTTAAAGAGATGAAATGTTGATGTACAGGAAAGAAATCTGTAGAATTGTAACGACGCATATATATATATATATATATATATATATATACATATATAATTTTAACATGTTTAAAGTGCCTTACTGGAATTCTAATTTATCTATACTATATATAGAAATATTATTTTCAATTATATTTATCGTAATAAAACGTATTAGTTAGTGATAAATTTAATATATATTTAAATTTTAATAACTTTATTAAACATTGCATGGAACATGGGTACCTTCCTAAATTTATAAAAAGTTACCTAACAGTTAAATAAAAATATGTTATTAGTTTTACAGTTAAACGATAGATGGCGCCTCAAGGTAATTAAATTAAAAAATTATATTTTATTTAAAATTAATTGTATATGTCTGTGTGGTACTTTTATTTTCTATAAATTTTAAAATAAATATAGAGTTTTTAAATGTGTATGTGTAATGTTATTTTATCAAAACTTAATAATTTTATGCGTTTCTGTTACTGTCCATTGCCCGGGAATATGTTTTCTGTATACGTGGTAAGTCTTTATCTAATAGCTTTAACTTTGATTTAAAATATTTTAGTAATTATTACAGGCAATAATATTATCGTTTTACGTTAATGGATTATGGTTTTATTTATAATAATAGTTAAATTTCTCTTGAAATTTCTTGCTTTCCCTATGGCCCAGAGTATTGGTAAATTCAGGTGAAGGTTGGCTGACCGAAAAACATTGTTTAAATCTGCAATTCTTTTCCTAATTCCAGGAGTTTGCTCTAGTACTACTGTGGCTAAGACTATTCTATCATGACTATAGTTATCTTAGGTTTATAACTCTATTTTTGAAATATATATATACTATAAATTCTGTGCTATGTTTATCGTTTGATCAATTAAAAGTTTATTAATATTTGTTAAATCAACTGCACATAGTATTTTAATAGGCTTACAATATACATCTGCGAATTGTTTTCATTAATTGTATTAGTAAGTTTCGGATTATGCAACATTTCAAATATATATGATCAATATTCTTTAATTATATTCATCAATAATAATAAGTAAGTAATTTTCTACAAAAAGATTTTTTTAAAAAAAATAGACTGTATTAAAATGCTTTTGATGCATTGAAATCAAGTAAAAATAAATAGCAATTTATAACCACTCTTTTTCTAACAGATGTATCTGATTGTCTCAAGCAACAGGAATTCCATTTAGAAATCACTCATCTCTAGTAAAGTCCAAGTGAGCAAAGAATGTGGTCACTATTAAAAACCATCCATGTTCATTGATATTTGTAACCTTTGTGTAAACTAACATTGGAATGGGGAAGGGAATTTATTGAATCCATCCCTGTATTTACCAGTGTAATCTTTAACGTACAGCGTTCTAAGAATTTAGATAATTTAAATTATTACAAATAGCCATGGAACATAATATTATTAACACTCAATTGTATTTTTATTGAAATAATTAACAATAATAATAAATACAATTTTAACGTATCTAAAAAATAACATCAATATTGCTTAAAAGTTATTTTTCATGGATTTTAGCTCATATTAGCTTTTATTTAGGTACAGTTTTGGAATAAAAATGGTTGCGAATGATTCAAACTCAGATGCCAGAATCAAAAAATAGTTAGATCTATCAAATTTTTGATACATTTATACGGTTTGTAATTGATGTAAGTACAAGAAAATTAACAGTCTAAATTGTTCGCTTAATATTCATGTGAATATAACTTCACCTAAAAGCATGAAAAATTGGATATGGAAAGGAAATTTAAAATAAAATTTAAAAATAAGCTATTAGAAAATATATTGAACGTTATTATTACTCCTTTATCTGTTGGAGTGGGTACTGTTGCCCCAATGCTAACTATAAGTGTTTTCACTACTTTGGTACTTATGTGGAAACGGTTCACCAGAACACAGTTCAAACAATAGTATCACCAGCACGATATCAATTACTTACTGTAGAACAAAAACGACTTTGACTAAATTGATTGTTTGGATTAGCAACTATAATTCGCCCCAAAATTGCCACCGGCGTATATATCCGTCTGACTTATGTGCCCTAGACGAATATTCACGTCTTTCTGAAATACAGTTATTTTCTTTGTTCTTCTATCAGTAAAACTATTGCAAAGGCTTTGAAATGCATCAAAATGAACTTGACATTGTTTAGAAGGATTTGCTTATTTCAGAGAAAAAAATTGCTTTTCGTGATTCTCTACTCCTCCCAATACTATTCTCTACTCCCCCCCCCCCGCATACGCGTGCCTATATGAAAAACGGTGGCTCTGGGTAGTGAATTGCGTAACATTTAATCTGCAGGTAAGGACTTAAATAATAAATATACTTCATCCATAGAAATTTTTCGTAGGTGATTCACATTTATTGGAGTTAAAAAAAAAACAACTCCAGAAATTATGGATGTTTTCTAACAGGATATTTTTGAAATTTTCTGAAATATTAATTTGTTTTATTACTATTTTCAAATTATTTTGCCAATAATATTTTATCACGAAACCTGTAGTTAATGTTATTTATTTTTGAAAAAAATCTTTTTCTTCAGAACTTCCATGAACTCTTGGAGATTCATTAGGATTCCGATTGGAAAAGATGTACATGGAAACACATTAATAATAACGAAGTCCTGAAAGTTTGTAGACTAGAAATAGATTTAGTAGAGATATTTTGGATAAGTCATTTGTCATGCAAATTCTCTTTGTTTGTTTTGCCGACTATGGAATCAATGAATTTTCCATATAAAGTGTTATTTACAGTTTACTTTTTAACTGAAAGTAAATTTAACAACTATAATTAAAAGTAAATATTTAATATTATTTTGTTTTTCGATATCTAATATTTTTTCTTTATTTTAAATGGATCACTGTATTGTTAAAACGAATATGTTTATGCTAACAAAAACTTCTTGCTTACAATAAATGTATACATCAAGAATATTTCTACTTTTTAACACCTTTTTCCTGGGGTTGAATTTGAAATTCTGTCATGCTATGTTGGAGTTTTTTATTCAAGATTTTATGAAATGCAAATATACAATAAGGATAGTTTTCCAGCAGTTGCTTTTTCTGCATTCTCATAATTTCAGTTCCAGCTTCTGTAGATTGTAATTTTACATATTTCTCTTAAAACTTTTATATTTATTTTCAATACACTTTTATTCTCCCAATGTTGATTTAGACTGATAATTTTTATTTAAAAATAGTAGTAATTATCTCTTTTTGCACCACACACACATATATGTAGAGAGAGAGGGAGAGGAGAAATAAAGATAGGGACAGAGAGTAAAAAATATAAGTTAATAAAGCAATTCACTCTTCACGAAATCTCTATAACTATTAAACCTACAGACTTCAAATTTGACAGGCATGTTCCTTTCATTGAAAAGAGATACATTAAAAATACTTTCTGCAATAAATCGTCTACCAGGGTTTTGCGAGAGCACTTGAGACAAAAATTCCGTTTTTAAAATATTACACCTACAGACTTGAACTTCGGAAGATGTTCTTTTATTAAGAAATTCGCAGGAACACAAGTTTTGCGAAAATGGACATTTAAAAGGGGGGGGGTAGGGATGTGGTAACAAAAAAAAAACAATTTTTAAAACTTTTTGACTAACAGACTTTAGGTTTGGCAAAATATCATCAAGTTAAGATCTGCTAAACAGGTTTTGAAAAGTCCAAGGGTCAGGATATGGAGAGGTTTATAGTACATAAGAATATAACCCTCTTTTTAAGAACTATTAGACCTATACTTTTGAATTTTGATAATTGTGTTTCTTTTTTCAGTAGAGATCCGCTAATAGGGGGTTTACAAAAATAGACTCCCTAGATGGTTTAAAAGGGCGTTATAATTGCCATTTTGTACTACTAGACTTGGAATTTGGTAAGCACGCTTACTTTGCTGAGTAGAAATCCCTTAAGAGCTTTTTGTTGTTGCAGAAATCGATTCCTTGAGGTTTTCGGAGATTATGTGGGCGTTATAGTTAAAAAAAATTCGTTATTTTAACAATAATATCTACATCTATAATTTATAGGCTTGTGACGGATCAATCCGCGACTATATTAACACCTTGGGTCTCTTCGG
>BMAO01030401.1:0-18474 GCA_019973975.1 Trichonephila clavata
TTCCACCCAGAGTATATTACACAAATAAGTCGAAGCAAACAATTTGTTGCCATCGTGAAAAAGATAAATACACTAGATGACGTTGGTAAAAGACATGCAGTAAACTAACAAAATATAGAAAATTCATAAAATACAACTTGCAAATAATAATAATAATTGAATACAGATTAAGTATCGTATATAAATGAACATACACACATCACATTAATAATAAAATACTTTTGAATAATAACGAAAATACCATTTGAATAATAGAATGATAATACAATATTGAATAGATTATTTTGATGACTTGCACTGCATTTTCACCAAAAGAAAATAGTAATCTAGTTAAATTTTCAAACTTTCTTATGCAAAATTTTAAAAAATAATATATACGTATTAATAATTATTCTTTAAGAATTGCAAAGGTCACAAGAAAGCAGATTGAAGCTAAGAATTAGTCCGAAAATGATTACATCGAAAGCTTATATTTCAGATAAACTATTTCGTAATTAAAAAGTTCCAAGAGTCAAAGAGATTAAAAAAACATCCTTTTGTAAAAAATCAAATTTTCGATGTTGAAAATAAGCTATGAAAGTTTTTAGAAAAACGTGAGATCAGTTTTTAGAGTGGATAAATTTAAGAGAAACTTCTTTTCTTGATGAATTTAATAAAGGAAGAAAAGATAATTTAACTTGTCTCTATTTTGTACTTTTGGAAACTTGATTTAAAGTTTAATACACACGAACAAGCATCATCTATACGTTGATTTTGTTTAAAAAATGCGCAGTTATCCTACTAGGAGAACATGAAAATATCTGTTTCGAATCTTATTATTTCAGAAAAACTTGCTAAAACAAAATGACGCATAAATAAATCTAATGCACTAAATAAACCATATTTTAATTTAAAGAATCACACCATATTTTGAATTGAAATTCTATTCAAACTTTTTTATTGAATTTTATTTCATAGGATTATGGAGTAAACTAGATTAGCAATTTATTTTGCTGTTCAGATGTTTCTTTTATAGTTACTTTTAAGTTTAAACGGACTTCATTATTGGAATAAAGTTTCTTTTTCATAGTTCTTGTAGTTTTTCAATATTGTAAGTTCATTCCTAAATTTTTGTTTTATTTTAAAACAGTTTCCCATCTCCTTAAATAAAATTTCATTATTTGGAATTTATTACTTGTATATCTTTTCAGTCTTAAGAAACAATAATAAAAAAACCAGAAATCAAGAAATGTATCATTTGATCTTCATAAGTATCAGAGGAAATATCTTTCAACTTCTGCAAGAAAATTATGCAACTTTTATTCGTTAAAAAAAAAAGTTTCTTTCTTTGTTAAGATTACACTTATGATTTCTACCAAAAACCCTTTATTTCCTAAAAATAGCTCTTATATAAACAAATAGATAAAATTTCTCAATAAAATAGAATAAATTTTTTTTTAAGAAACTCAAATTCATCAAAAAAAAACCCACAAAATATTATTGTATTTATTCGTTAACTAAATAATTTAATATAATACATTATAAATATTTTAATATGTCTTTTATTAAATTTAATTAGATTAATCTTTTTATTTTATCAACTAACTAAAAAACATTTGATAAATAAGTACAAATAATTATATCAGAAAATATTTTTAATAACACAATAGCAATAATGAATAATTTTAAAAGATACAATCAGATATTTTCCATAATAATTAATCTCTCTAATTGTATGTATCATTAACTTTCCTTATTTATAACATTACCTACAAAAACTAGGAACATTTCAAGACAAATTTTCAAAGTAAATTTTATACAATTTTATGAATTCTAGACAATTTTGAACAATATATTTTCTTTATTAATTTAATGAAACCAAATAAAAAGATAAAGAGGAAATATCAGTAATTTAAGTAATATATTCTGTAATGGCACTTAAAAAGTTAATTTATCGTTAAATATTTCAATCATGTTAGAGAATTTTAGAATATATTGAATTTGATAAAATGCATTACATATGTTTTTATTGTAAAAATTACTTTGAATTTTTAGAGTTCATAAAAATCGAAATAATTTTCATACATGAATATGTAATTAATAAATGAGATGTGTGAAAAATTATAATAAATGAAACCTAACTGCATTTTATGCAGTCATATTTTGTCGGCAGATTTATTAATATAACTTGTTATAAAACAATTTTTTCATGTCCAGATGCCATATATAAATCTGAATTTATCCTGTTCTAAATAAGAGTAAAAGAGTTTCTCGAAATATTCGAAACTTCATTATTATTAATGATGTATAATAATTCTTTGACCTTTAGGTGACTTTATAAATTGCATTTTCTCAGATATATTTGTTTCTCAATCCAAAACATACACTCATGTCCATAAATTAAGGATAATGAAGTTCAGGCAAAGAAAGAAACAAAAGCAAACAAATTTGACTTATTTGTAAAGTCTATTTATTTAAACAAAAGGTAAGGAGCAAAAAATGCTATATGGTTTGACATTATTAATTAAAATTTCGATTTTTTACTCCCTGGAGCAATTTCAAAAAGAACCTATTTACAAAAAACGGTATAACATGGTTAGTATGATGGTTAATACGGAGTATGTCTCACGGACGATGCAATACAGGACTTACAACTCCTACGCATGCTGAGTATCAAATTATCAATCTGATCTTGGGGAATATTACACCACTCATCAAGCAATGCCCCCGAAGTTCCGGTAGACAGGTGGGAGGGAATTGACGGGCTGCAATTCGTCAGCCAAGCATATCCCACACATGCTCTATTGGATTCTAGTCCGGTGAGTATGCTGGCCAATCCATACGGGTGATATCCTCCGATTGAAGGCATTCGTCTACAATGTTTGCACTGTGAGGACGGCTTGTCATCCATAAAAAGAAATTCAGCACCCATGGCGCCCCGAAACAAACGTACATGTTGTTCCAGAATGACATCCCGATAGATGTGGCCTGCCATCATTACACTCTGACCATGCAGGTCATTCTGAAACCAAGAATAATTCCTCCCCAAACAAGCCATCCTGCACCTTAACGGTGTCGTTCATGGTCTGTGGTACGGGTACCTGACGCTCTCCATATTAAAATCGGGCGAGAATCAGACTAAAAACTAAACCTGGTCTCGTCGGAAAACATCACACAAGACCACTGTGTGGTGTCCAGAATGCATGCTCTCTACTCCAGGTTAATCACAGCGACAGTGAGTTGCGGTAAGGGGAACCCATCTGACAGGCCACGAGCATGTAGACCAATGTGCCCTAAGCGTCTGTACACGGTCTGCCTTAAACTGTCGTACTGGTAGCTGAAGAGAGCTGACGAGATAGGTCTGATGCTGTGCTCCGTCTGTTTCTTTTGGCAGTAACTGCCAAATACTGGTCCTCATTCGGCGTTATAACTCGGGGCGACTGTGCTATAACATCTAATCACATTACCTTCATCTTGGAATCGTTGCCAAAGCTGGAGAGGACACTCTGGGCGTTCAAGTTCCTCGGATACTTCCAGCTGGGTACGTTCCACATTCCAGTCGTCTGATAATTCTACCACGTAAAAAATCATCCAAGTTTTCCTTTGTGCCATAACTTACGCGGTTATTGCACTGAAAGGCTTTTAAAGCGCTTGTGAACAATTTTACTTCTTTGCCACCATTCCTTATATACCCCTCTCTTACACTCTCGTCATTGTGACGTACTATCCGTGCCATCTAGTGGTTTCCTGTAATTTGCATATTCTTCTTTAAGATGTGTGTGATAATTCTACAGGGTGAAATTTTTTTTTAGAGTTCAATTTCTGTGTGATTTCTGAATTATCCTGAATTTATGGACATGAGTGTATATACGCGGATACAAAATTACAACTTTAATGCAATATTTCAGTATTTTTTTTACAAAAACTTGAGATTTCAATACTAGCATAATTAATTTTTAGCTAGGGGTATCGAAAACTATGCAAGGAAGAAGAGATATTTTTACATACCCCAAAAGTATCTGTATCATATCAGTCTGCAGGTTTTAAAACCTCATTATTATGAGTTGTTTCTTAATATGTAGGAAGAGAAATTTTGTTAAGAAAATTCTTTTATAAACATGATTTTGAATTATTATATGCTCCACCTCATGACACTTCCTTTCAAAAATATTAATCATATAATCATTTACTACATATATTTCCCAATCAATGTTTTATTATTTGGGTACTGCATCCAGTATATTTCTCTTCAATATGATAGTAATTTAACCTCTAAAACTGTGGTTATGTATAAAATTAAATATTAGTGTTCAATTACAAAATCACTCTTCTAGAATATTTATATTAAATTCTCTTTCCTTATCTCTGTTTTATAACTTAAAAGTGAATATTATCAAATGAAAGAATTTACTCACTATTAAAAAATATGTTTGTATTTTTTATATACTTTGAAAAGAATAAAAGTTTTTTTGAGCAAATCGTTCAGTACTTTCAATTTGTAGTGATTAAATAAATCCAAAAAAATTCATTTAAAGCAATTCTTTGCAGTTGTAAGATAATTCGATTTAAATTTTTTCTTCTCTATAACCCTGTTTATTATATGTCGAATGAAGGCAAAACATTCATTAACTCTCAGCATTATTTCTCAAAACTCCTTCATTAAATAAAACAATTATATTATAGTAATATATATAAACATACATGTGCATACATACAGACGCTATATCTATCTACATATATGAGTGTGAGCATCTAAGTGTGTATCTTTTTGAAAATTGCTTTTTTTTTGAAACCACATTACTTAAATAATCCAATATATATTAATTTATTTCATTTTCAAAAACAGTTTCATAGCACTGAAGAAAAAATTTGTTTCTTTATGTCATAATCTTTTCCTTCGATTCTATTCATTGCTACTAATACAAACAACAAATTATAAAAAGCCTACATGAACTAAAAGGATTAAACAAAGATGGTTATTAAAAAAGTCTACATGAAACTTTAAATGATTAAATGTTTCATTTAATGAAATATTATAACTCATATAAGAAAAAAAAACACACTCTCCCCCCAGAACAAAGAAATGTAATTCATAAAAAGTATTTTAATGAAATATATAATCTTTGATGTTTGCACATGATTGCTTATCTTCTACTCATTTTATTCCCATTTTGAAATGCTTTAATTAACTTCAAAGACAGTCTTTCACATTACAATGAGTTAGATTTGTTTCGATATTGAAAGTTTATTTCTGTGTTATTCATTTGTAACAAATAAAAATATATATGATAATTAGATTTAACAATAGTAGAAAAATATCGCATATTCTGGGATATTCATTTGATTGCTCAGGATATTATATTACTAATTAGATTTCCAGATGGAGAAACATTGTTGAATTTATAATTAGTAAGTCTTTGTCCAAGATACCTGGAATTAAGGATCTTTGCGATCACCTTTATTACAGTTACTAAATACTTTTGTATGAACAGTTAAAATTGATGAGCATTTCAATACATAAGGTTTATTAGAAAAGAGTAATGAATATGTATTTCTGAAGTGTTAGGATATTTGAACACTCATATTTGTAATTTACTTGTTTGAATATATTTATTTGTGTCTTCTTATTTAAATAAATTTATTTTTATTCTCTCGATTATATTATTTAATTTTATCTACGTATCTGAGTATGTTTAATTTAATATACTTATTTTTGATCCTTTATTAATTATAACAGCCAATATCTATTTTATTGATTCCCAAAATGAGATATTTATGTCAAAAAATGTTTTTGTACTACAAATATTTTATTTTGAACCAATCCATTGAAATATATTGAATAATAAAAATAATTAATGATCTTATAAGTATTTGTAATTATTAATTAGTTCATTGTTATGCTATGAAATTTAGATTTTAGCTTCTGCATTAACTTTATTCAAATTCTACTAATTGCGTTTGCTTCCTTAATTATTCAAAAACATATCTATGATATAATGATTCCCTTCAAACATTTCAAGAAAAATATTTCTACACTGAAAAAAAATTTTTTTTTTCAAAAGATTGCTCAAACCAGATAGTTATTTCAATTTTCCATCGGTTTAACTTCCTTATTTTAATTAATAGCCTTCACATTTGATTCAAAAATAGATCTGAGATTCTTTTATTTACAGTTGCAGTGTAGTTTAAGGATTGTAATTTATAAAGATTAATTAGGAAGTAATGGGTAATGTCAGCGTGACACTTTTTATATAACTTGTAAGATTATTTTTCCAATTTTTAAATTTATTCATGCGCAATAAGAAAATTAATGTGTATACGAATTGCTTGTAACCATAAGGTAATTCGTATATCTCTAAATATCTTACTCAGAATTGGTGTGATTTTTTGAACAAGAATATTCATTCTGTATGTTGAATTGTACAATCATTATTGTTAGCAGATGTAAGTTATTTCTCTCACTTTTCTGTGCCTTAATTATTCTTGGTTACAAATGAATTCTTACTTTTCCGTAGAAATAATGTTTACCGGATTGCCACTTTTGCCAGTAGTCTGGAGTAAAAGCTTTGAGAGTGAAGCGTCAGTTAAAATTTTGGTCATAGTCTTTTGATTTGATTCTAAATCAGGGATTGGCAACTTATGGCACTCGTGCCACATGAGGCACGTGGTACAATTCTCAGTGGCACTCTGCACTACTTTAAAAATCCGTCAATTTTCGAGTGGATGGACGTGATCAAATTTTAATGGACCTTATTTGTCAAACATCTTGAAGAATTAAGACTTTTACTAAAATCGGAAATTCCCTAAGAAATCTGAAAGATAACTCTAAATATAAATTTACAGCTATTTGTAAATTATTGAATGTCATTTTTGGAGTGATTTAATTATTTGAAGAGAGAAATTGCATTGTACTTCTGTTTTCTGCTTTGGTTCTTAATATCTAAGTAAAAAATTATTTCTCATATGAAAAACGTTCGAGTCCGCAAAGAAATTGTTCAACAACTGAATTGCTGAAAATCGAGTGAAATTGAAAATCACAAATTATACCCTTGATCTTACGATATGAAATTAGAGTGAAAAGCACTAAGTTCGTATTAAAATTTTTTTTAACTATAATGAAGGGAAATACTTATATTTTGGGCTGTCTATTTTTATTTTAATTAATATTTAAAACCAAATAATATGTGCAAAATTATAATAATTTATTTTATTGAAGAAATAATTTTATTTCATGCTATTTATTTTATTTTGTAACAAATACCTTTAAATGATGCAAAAATTAACGTATAATAAAACTTAAATCTGGATAATTGGCCTCTATTCTCGAACTCTGCAAGCATTATCGCTGGAATCAGATTGTTTAAAAAAAACCCATGTGAGGCAACCTGAGTCATATTGGTAGATTGGCTTGGCACGCACAGCTAAAAGGTTGCCGATCCATGTTCTAAATTCTTAGGTTCGTTGCCAATGACCCTCCTTTAGCTTCAAAGTAGTGGTATTAATAAAGGATATATCCCTTAGTTATCTTTTGCAAGTAAGGAGTTCGTGTTCGATATTTATTTATCCAGTTAGCTTACTGTCGAATCAAACTGTAACAAGCATGCTTGTAACTCTTTTCTGTCTCAAAAGAGTAACCAACATACCATTAGGTTGACAAAATTCAGTATAATTACCGTTCATTATTGTCACATATTAAGATTCATCATTAAAATATATGAAAGCCGAATAATTTCAGTACACGTGAATAATCCTGAAGTATATTTCCATAATATTTGAAAAAAAAAACTACTTGTGTGTTTCACAAAATCAGTTCATCATATAAAAAGGCCTAACAATACCACCGTTAAAGTATCGTAAATTAAAAAGTAAATAAGTTTTTTATTAAATTAACATCTCAAACTGCACAACGTAGGAGACATTATGCATTATGATAGAATTCACCAATGTTACATTATCATAAAAATAGTTATGCCAATAAAATGCTATCATCAAATACCTTTTATCCGTAATTAGTTGATAGGTATTATTAGAATACAAGTTTACATTTTAACAATAATAAATGATACACGGTTTAAGGATGATTGAAACCTGTCATCTCTTCACTCTTACATTCAATTGCTAAGAAGAAAAAAAATCAAATCATTAGAAAAATTACATTAAATGCCTTGCAAAAATTCTACGGAATGTTATCTTAAAAGATAAAGAACTAAATTATAATTTAAATAAAGAACATTTTTTAAGCATTTTAACAGAAATACTCGAAAGAATTGCTTTATAAATCAGTCATATACGAATTAGAGATAATTATAATACGTTTAACTCAATAATAATTAAATAAACGATTGATTTCCCTCTTCCGATAATGCAAGCAAGTATTCACAATGAAAAAGAAGTTGTTAAAGAAATATTTATTAATTCAATCAAACCCTATCAAATTTTCAGAATATTTTAATAAATATTCCAATGTTTAAGAAATTTTTATATACCTGATAACAAGCCATATGCAACACAATTATTCGCAAATTTTGAAATTTCTTTTCACCTAATAAGAAATACTGCCATTTGATGGACAAACCATATAATTCCATATAAGTGTAAAAAGTTCTTTTTTAAATTATTATAACATTACTTACTATAAAACTACTCCAAAATACAAAAAGTGTTTCGATACTTATATTTTCACGAATCTTCAACAAAAGAATTAACATAACAGGGGTGTTGCGAAATTCGTCCAACGACTTTAGAGCGGTTTAAATAAGCAGCATGGTGACGACTAATCAACAAAGAAAACGAGGTCGCAAACTATGTTCAGTCAGAGTAATTCTCAAAAAAAGTTATAAAGGGTGTGATGTATAGTGGAGAGAAAAGGGGCAATAAGAGGTAAAGAAATACATTTATTAGATGTAGATTATACCTACAATATTAGCAATGTATCACAGATAGACAGAAATGTAAATTGGATTAGCTTGAACGCATCCGACAATCTTTCGTCCTTCGGTATAGGTTGAGGCTACACCGAAGGATATAGGATTTGAAGTTGCGGTTGCAACTTCAAAAAATTTATTTGACAATTACTTGTCATGCATTTCTGATGTCGAGTTGGGATGCATTCTTCGTATTCTAAACAGGCTTCATGTCTAATAAATGTATTCCTTACCTTTTATTGTGTCTCTTTTCACTCCGCAATACATCAAACCCTTTATAACTGATTTTTTGCAAAATACTCCGACTAAAAGGGGTTTGCGACCCTATGTTCTATGTTGATTTGTCATCCCCATGCTGCTTATTATCACCCCTCTGAAGTTGTCGGGTTGAAATTCTGCAACACGCTGTATGCACGAATTTCCATTGTTAATTATCAGGATAACTAATTTTCATAAGAAATAGTGAACTCGTTATAATATTATAACTATTAATTTGATTTTACCAAAAATAATTGTACTGAAATAAATTATGCAACGTAAATAACCTTTATTGTTTAACAAAGATAGAGATAATGTTAAATTACTTAAACTTATTCTCCTTTTTAAAGCAAGATATTAAATCAATATAATTTTCTGATATATATTTATCTACTCACACAGTCATACACGCGCAAAATAACTTTTAAAAAACACACGAAAAGAATTATATAGCGATACGAAATTTATTTTATGTATCATTTCGTTATGTTGCTTCTTCCTTTCTTTGAGCAGTAAAGTAATCTTTTTTATGAATTAAATAAGCCCATTTTAATTCCCGATATACATTCTTCAAATTTCTAAATTTCGAATAGAACCAAAGGAATATCTTTCTTTCTAGATATCAGAGTTAAAAAAAAAGATCTTGGAGTTTGTTTACAAAAGTAACAGAGGATTTACTCGACGCAGATTTGATAAACGATTCACCGGCAAGCCGAGAAAACACATATTAACACGCTTTTATAAGTTTCACTTATATGTAACGGAATTTTGGAACTCGATTTTTACTCACTTTGCAAGGTCAGATTAATTCGAAATTTTGCACACTTGTCAAGGACCGATGGCAATACAATAATTTAATAATTTTGTTCCATCAGGTTTTGTTCTCATCAGGATCGTCAAGAACAACGATTAACAGATTTGGCGACAATTCCGTATACGACTTCCAGTTTGGCGACTTATTGCATATACCATTTTCAGATTTGGTGATTTATTGCATGCACCATTTTCAGATTTCGTAACTACTTCCATATACTTTTTCAAATTTGGCAACTACTCCCATATACTTTTCCAGATTTGGCGACTGAAAGATTAAGCTTGTAACCTAAAATCGAATACACTTGTGGTATTTGAAATAAAACAAATAAATAAAGTGCGTGTTCTCGTTATGTGAGAAAGGGAAGGATGGGTGCGTCGCAATTTATTACCGTAATATAAACATTTTTCTGAAAATAGAAATAAAAAAAAAAGACTCATGCATGTAAAAAAAATAATGTTCTAACTGTTAAATATTTTTTGTTTTTATAAAACAATACGTTTAGAAAATGATACGTTACGATGTTTTTATTAACTCACTTTCTTGTAACTCTGTCCGGGTGGAATTTTGTAATTAATTTTTAAATGACTTCCCAATGCGCTAGAGACTTGGAATTTGGACCATAGCTCAGAAGTGGATGACAATGCATGAAAATGTGAAAAAAGACGAAGGAAAAAAAATTAAAAGCAGGAAATTATACTTTTTAGTCCATTATAAAAACATGGTACAATAATTTTTGTTTTTAATAGTTCGAACTTTTTCTTCTAAACATACTTTATTTTGCTCGACCTGTACGTAAAGAGACGGAATCTTTAAAATATAACGATACGGGACTCCTCCAAGCCCGTATCGTTAACGAAAACAGACCCATAAACGAAGAGAATAAAGAGCGAAACCCGTTAATTAATATCCATTAAAGAACAAGACTTATTCCAGCAGCCACATAATTCCGGCTCCAAATATCAAACTCAAGGATAAATTCAACAATGAATAAATGCTAGTTTAAAAATATAAAAAGCACGCTTTTATTGTAGATCGAAATAAAAAAAAATGAAAAATAAATTATTGTTTAAAAAAACTAAAAAACACACTTTTATACAGAATCCAACTAAAAGGAAAAAAATAATTATTTATATAACAATAAAATGATTAAGGAGAAAATTAATGTCATTGGGATAAAAGCGTGGGGTGATTTGTACTACATTTTTACACTAACTCAGCATTTCGGAATAGAAATACGAACTAATAACAATTGATATAGAGCATCCCACGTTTTTACCCCAATGATATTAATTTTTTCCTTAATCATTTTATTCTTATATAAAGAATTATTTTTTCCCTTTTAGATGGATTCAATATAAAAGCGTGTTTTTTAGTTTTTTTAAAACTATAATTTATTTTTAATTCTATTCCACTTGTTACAAAGCTAAGTGTACCATTTTATAAATATAAATAACAAACCCCAAAAAAAAAAAAATATATATATAATATATTATAAAATAAAAAATATTAAATATACATAGACACACACACACAAACACATCACAATACTGAACACACAATTAAAATATAAATAAAAATAAAATATAATCACTACTATACATAATATATAGTATATATATATAATTAATATATATATATATATACATGCCTATGAATAAGCGGATGAATAGTGTGGCATTGTTTATGAAAAGAAATTGTGTATTTGTGTTAAAAATATTTGAGTGCAAATCTGCTAAAAACGCTATATATTGCATAACAAATGGAACTTCCCATTTAAACTTTTTTTCTCTTTTTTTGTAAATTAGTAAATTATTTCTATTGTTGGATAAGGATAGTTAATAAAATAGTTCAAATGTTCTTGTTGAATTAAAATAAAACTGTATTTGGTAAAAATAACTTCAATAAAACTATTTTAAACACATGAGCAGTATTTCGAAGCTTCTCAAGAATAACATGGAATTTAATGAAAAAGAAATTTATATAAAAAAATCTTGAATTAATTTTTTATCATGTCTAATACACACAGTTATTAACAGAATCTTTGCTTGTATATTTATTTAATACAGTTTCACTCATTAAAATTTATTAAAGAAACATTATTTACACAAATATAGTAATATAGCGTGATTTAACTATTATAAGTAGTATTTTGGTCTGTCCAGTCGTTTTAAATAGGATTAACCGTAATGAATTCGGTATCTAGTTATGATATTTAGATATTTCAACATTAATTTGAGCATCCGAATCATCCATTTGGGAATATTAGCTATAATAAGCCGATTAAACACATCATTTGGATTAATATTATATCTTAAGAATATAATTATTTGAAAATACGTTGCTCATAGTATTTTAGTCACTATATACACCAAATCACACATACACACACAATTCTACTTTATTATTATAAATATATTCTTACGGATATTTCATGAATTTAATTGATATCTGTCTCTATTTAAAATTATTTTATAATTATTTTAAAACAGATATCAAAATGTAAAATGTATTTCCTCCTAAATTATTATATATTAAATAAAAATTTTTATCTAAGATCAACCATTTGAAGAATTCAAACTTGTTTTTCCTCGGTGGATATCAACTGAAATTATAAAGTTGTATGATAATAAAAACTAACTACGAAATTTCTCTTGAAGTTTCTTAGTCTCATAAAAACATTTTAAAATGTTTTTTTTACAAAGTTAACCTTATCTTTATTAAATTTTATTACTATGTAACATTCTAGTGAAAGATTTCAGGGATAAATATTTCAGAAAAAAAATAGTTTTAAAAGAATAATGTGGAATAATGTTTAATGCTAACCTTAGCGTAAGTAAAACTTGTATTGCTTCTTTTACCAGGTAGTGGCAAATATACTTATCACCAAATTCATTAATCTAATCTCTTTATCAGCCACCTTCATCTGTCTAATTTATAATTCATTTTACACATCACAAGGGGGGACACAAAAAAAGCAGCCTAAGTGTGTAACCTGAAAAAAGAGTGAAGTTGCAATAACTAATTTGATGACGTTATCTTACCTCCCTCCTCTATTCATGAGGCAAGTTTCGACTTAATCGATCACGTCGGTTGGGAGTATTGCGTCATTGAGTGAAATAGTGAAACTTCATTATGCCGGAAAACTGTCGAGAATCATGATCAAGTTTCTTGTGAAACTTAAGAAATCAGTTACGAAAACATTCAGTTATTAATTGAGGCTTATGGAAATGAAACTCTGTCTCGTGCACATGTGTTTGAATGACACACGTGGGTTTTTAGGGGAAATTGACAGTGTGGAAGATGATGTTCCACCTTGACACTCGAGATCAGCGATCACAGAACAAAAACATTATCAAAATTCATGATATGAATGGATTCCTACTCAAATCGGTGGTCAGACTGTTAATTAACACTACTACATTAAAGTAATGACATCGTGAAAACGTTTAGGAAAGAATGCCAGAACTGGGAAGCGATGGATGGTTGTTATTCTAAGACAATGCACCCGCTCACACGATATTATCTTTCGAGAAGTTTCTGACCAGCAAAAACATTACTGTGATGTGGCATTCTCCTTATTCACCTAACTTGGGCCCGTGCCCGTTTTTTTTATTTCCTACAGTTAAATCTTGCTCAAAAGGAACCCATTTTAACTCAGTTGAAGAGGTTCAGTTACAAACTGAGAATCTTCTGAAGTCCCTTCCAAAATTTTCGCTCCCGAACTGTAACCAACAATGACAACACCTAATGCAGAAGTATATGAATGCTGAAAGGGACTACTTTGAAAGTGATACCGTCACGAAGAACTGGTTCTGTTAGTACAATGCTTTATTGCACCAGTTTCGGTTTTTTTTGTGGCACACCACGTAGAGTATTTTCAAACGTATTTCATAAATTTGTTGTGTTAATATGTACTGATGTCTATTTTAAATAAATTTCATGGAAAAAAAATAATGTTCAGAAATTTATCAAGTAATAAGAAATATTTCTAATTCGCTATTCCTTTGAAGGTTGTTATATTTACAAAATACGAGGGTTGGAACTTTAATAGTGGCAACAATTTATTTACATCGAACACAAAAGTGATTCATGTCACCATGCTTTACAGAGGTTCAGTATAGTCGCCAGCATTGTGTATAACCTGTTTCCAAAGATGAGGAAGTCGCAGAATACCTGTTGTAGCGCCTGTTCTGTTGATAGTTAGAATGGATCGGTCTACTACCGCAAGAAGCTCTGGAACAGTTTTGAAGTAAATGCCGTGAAGTTGTTAATTCATTTAAGGACTTAAGTCACAAGGACTTAAATCTGGGGATCGATCACTGTCCATTATTGCGAAAACAACATGCACTTCTGCTTTGCTGACACTAGGACGATTTGGCCAATGCATGTCTGCCACATTTTTGCGTCCTTCATTGAAGGGTTTTACCATCTTGCTACAGTTCTGTTAGGCAATGCAGATTCCCCGAAAGCTTCTTGAAGCTCTAGATGACATTGTCGTGCTGTATGACATCTTGAACACTCAATTTATTTTCCAATTTCGTTGTTCTTGTTTCGAAAACATCCGTACAACATATACTCTTGACCGCAAGCTAATACATAAGGATTAGTTATTCGAGTCACTTCGAATGTGCGTGACATAGGAAGAAAGAGTCTTTTTGCTGAGGTACGTATGTAGCTCACATGTGATAAACACGCCCATTCTTTGTTCTATTGTGTAGCGATTTTACAGCAGTGTTGCCACTATTAAAGTTAAAACCCTCATACATTTCAGAAATTCCACGTGGAAAATAAAAAGGTACTTAAAAGCCTTTCAATTGGCACATTCAGGGTTGTGTGAAACATTTTCCCACTAAACAAAAGGGACTTAACAATCAAAATAATGTTACCTATTAAAAATTAATTCCTTTTCTTCATCAATCTTGTTCCCAAAAATATTTTAATGTACCATCGCTAGGAAGAAAATAGCCAAATAAAGGGTTAAACATTAATGCTACTCTAAATCAATCATTCTTAACCCGGCACTTCTCGCACAGTGTTGTGTCATATCCTCCGTCTAACTTTTTTCAACGCTCCTTCTAAAGCTTTTTAGGAAAATGGATAGTTTCTCGTGTAGGTGACTTTAAGGTCATATTCTTTGAGAGCCCTTAGCTTGTAGACGAATTCTAAATATATATTTTTGAATACCGTCTCTTCGTATGTCATACTCTGTGTGTGAATCACCATTACAGATCTGAAAGCATGAGACCGTTTTGGATCTTCCTTATCCTATACTGTATTATTGTAATTATGATAATGTTTAAGTAATTTAATAGATATAGTACAGCAGTATTTTCGGATGAAAATTTATCTTCACGGTTATAATGAGGAAGAATCAAATGATGAAGAATATAACAGCAGGTATGACTCCTCCACTGAAATCGATCCAGATTTAGAAGAGGGAGATACTTTTGAAAATAAATGTTTTATATGTAGAGACACAAAAGCATTTGGGAAGAACGTAATTTAAAAGAGACCTGGTACACAACTTATCTACTTCAGGTGAATTTTTGAAGAAAAAAACTATTGCCGGAACAATAAGAAAAAATAAAAAAATACATTCAAAATTTTGAATATAAAGAATAGAGAAGTTTACTCCTATATGCTTAGTTTCAAAAAAGATACAGATTAAAAGAAAAATTAAGATCCAGTGAAAACATCGCACTCACTCACGACGAGATTAAAGAAGTGTATAAACAATGTACTGAATGCCCTTATAAAAAGAACAAAAAACTAAATTTACACTAGAAAAATGTAATAAGCATATTGATTTCCTACTTTTCTTCCTTTTTAACTTTTGTGTACAAAATTTTACGGTAAAAAACAGAATGTAAACACCCTTGGGTATAAGATACTCTGCGCCGGGAACTTTCGGTCGTTTTTTCGCGCGAGTAATGCCAGGCTTTTTGTAGCTTCAAATGCCGACCTTATTATCACCGTTCTTTATTTATCTCTAGTTTCTACAATTATGTATCTTGGAGTTATTTTGATTACCATCTTATTGTTAAAGTGTGACGATCTTAAGACCTACATTGATACACTTTAGAAAAGAATAGTGAAAGAGAAATCATATATGCAATCATTCTTTTTGTTTTCTTTGACAAAAATGTTATTTTTAGTTTCAGCAATTAATCAAATGTGATTCCCTCCTAATAAGTAAAGTCCACACTAATTCAATGAAATTTGTTGTTTATCTAAGAGTTTAACATGTACCTACAAGTGCATGTGATAATTGAGGTAAATTAAGATTAGAATATCATTAACAAAAGAAACCTCATTAATTAACGGCATAAAGTATTGAAGACGCTCACATAAAAACTTGCAGAATTGCAAAAATATATAACGTTTATTTTCTTAAATACATTTTAAGAAATGTCTTTTACTTAAAAGAAATCCCTATTTTTTTAAACTAAAAATAACTCATTGGTATGAATTGTATAAAACACGTTTGCTGTAATCTAAGTAATTAAAGACGCTTAAAAAATGCCTTTCATGCATCTAATTTAGCATCTTAATTTTTAACAGGTAATTAAGAAAATGCTGATGCTATTGAAACCTTTGAAATAAATAAAAGTACCTTAAATATCTTTCTAAAAAAATTAAAACCAATTTTTCTCCTTTCAATAAAATATTTTTCAGACTACTTTTTTCAAAATTGGATCCTGTTTCTTCTCTTCAAATATTTGTGTAAAGTTACTATGAATAGAATATTTACTTTTAAATTTTAAACTATATTTTGTTTAATTAATTGAAAATAAAAAGTACCAATTTTCACAAACAGCGTGTAAAAGGAAAAATTCGAAGAAAAGTTCAAATATTACATTAAATTTCTGTTATTTAAAATATATTTACTCAAAGTATTTAATAGTTTATTTTAAGACACTATATCTTATTATTATATTTCCTATTACATAAAGAGAAACAAAAGGTGCTTTGAATAAAGAACTTAAATTTAAAATGAAACATCCTTGTTTTTATTTTTAAAAAAAGCAGAGAACTAAAAAAGACAATTCAGTGTGAGTAAAATTATTTATTTTAATATAATACTTTATCTGATTGAATATAATAAAATTCAAGGCTATATTGTTTATAAGATCGACGACCCTGAAACTTATAAGACATATGGAGATAAAGGCTACTTTATATATATTGATTTCCTTAACATTTTCATCATAATATTGTTTTAATGCTATTGTAAACCATACAATAATAAAATCTTCGATTCTGTCTAGACTTAATATTGCCTAGATCAGCAATCTCAATCTGCGGCCCACTGGGCATTTTTAAGAGACTCGGTCATGACCATTGCTCTGAGGAATTTATTTATTTAGAAAATTTGGAGGGAAATTCTTTATTAAAAATTCAAATATATCAATTTTTCTTTTTGCGATCTATGTCTACGGGGCGAACTGATCTATTTTTTTTCTGATTAGTGATAATAGAGAACAGTGTGGAGTAGCGACCATTTTATGAGTGGAACTAATTTTTATCTAATACCAATAAACTGGAATCGTTCAATGACACTTTCCTTCAAAGATATCTTTCTAAGATGATAAATAGACTTTCTTGAACAATCTTTGTGACAGCAAAAATGTATTTTGTCAGTAGTAATGTCACAGCAATAACAAAGGCATCCTATGAAATTTGTTGTATCATTGTTAATCATATGAAACCATTTACTGATGCAGAAATTGTGAAAGAATGATTCATAAATGCTTCCAATTTAGAAAAATTAAGTGACAAAAATAAAAAATATAGAAGAAATAAATTTTAAAAAAAAGCAAAATAGGAGTTTTGATCTATTGATCAGTTTCCACCTTTGAATTTTCTATGTTATCTTGCTTTTAAGGAATTTCTCCCCCCCCCTCCCCCATTAATCCTCATATTGCGGCCCGTGTGACATAGCTAACATATGTATGCGGCCCGGCAGAAAAAAAGTTTGAGTACCCCTGGTCTAGATCAAGCGTTGGCAATCTAAGGAACTCGTGCCAGATTTGGCATGCGGCGCAACTAATTCTTAGTGGCATTTTGCAGTACACTACAATTCTATCAATTTTTAAGATGATGGAAGTTGATAATTTTGAAATGAATCTCATTGAACCAACATCTTCAGAGTTATTGAAAGTTAAGTATAGAATCAGGAAAAAAATTGGGAACATGAGCTTTAAGGATAAATTGACATCTTCTTAAATTGTTCGATGTCATTGCTGGAGAGAATAATTACTTGAAGAAAATTGCATGAACTCTGCTTTTCACTTTTAGTTCTTTATTTTTTATTGATGCTGAACGAATAGTTATTTCTTTTGTTGATTTATGTTTATAAATCTTTAAATGATGTAAAATTACTATTTAATAGAGCTTTATATATAGTATATTTGGCTTCCATCCTCTGATTAAGCATACATTGAAGCGGGAATATAATTCTTTGAAATATTTCCTACTGTGTGGCAACCTGAACAT